>JBBULP010000455.1:0-150803 GCA_038048775.1 Picocystis salinarum | reverse complement strand
CCACCCTCCCGACTGAAGGGGGGTGGACAGGGATCCCACACCCACCCACACAAACAGAGAGGGAGGGAGAGAGAGGGATTGAGAGAGGGATTGAGAGAGAGGGATTGAGAGAGAGGGATTGAGAGAGAGGGATTGAGAGAGAGGGATTGAGAGAGAGGGAGAGGAGAGAGGGAGATTGAGCGGTGAGCACGACGTCCATCCGGAGGCATGGCGGCCGATCGCCGCGAAGGGACGCGAAACGGAGCACGTGGCGTGTCCGGCGGGCACGAGAGGCAGGCACAAGGGAGCGGAACGCGAGACACGCGAGACAGCACGCGAAGGAGAGGACTCGTGCCCCTTGGAAACGCAAAGGTGCGTGGGAGAAAGGGACAGGAACACCAAGTGGAACGACGAATCAACACCAAGACATACACGCGTGCGAACGTGTCGTGTGCGAAGGATCGATGGCGTGGAAGGAACCGTGCGAAGACGAAGTGACGAAACCAAACGTGTCGCAGAAGATGCACGACATACGCACCCAAGAACACCGGAGAAGACGAGCTGCAGGGAACAAGAGAGCTCGAACGTACCATGTCGCGAAAGCAGCCGATGGCGGAAAACGGAACGAAATCGTGCCGATTGGAACGACGAACTGACGATCGAAGACGACGGAATCACGTGCCGGTTCCAAACAGAGCGCCAGCGGAAGAGCCATCGGGAAAACCCTGGCCGTACCGAAACCAGTGAACTTGCCATCCATCCGAAAGGTAAGAAGGTGAATCGCAACACCTGCGCGAAAGCTCGACGGTGATCAAGCGACGTGGAACGGAATCACAATGCATTGGAAGCGAAGGGGCTTGAAGAGAAAAACGGAAAGCTGACCCTGAACGCAACCACGATACGCTTACCACCCCTAGGAGCACAGCGGAAACGATCCCAATGCCAGGCTTGTGCCCACCACACTGCCTGGTGCAGGGTGGACAAAGCCTACAGAAACAACGCAAGCACCTCCAAAGGGCATCCCATCCTCTCCTCCTGCTGGATTGCACGTGCCACCAACCATCGGACCAACTGCACTGGCTGATGGACTGCCTTCTTTACCTGCTAGTGGCACTGCAAGCATGGGGCACAGCAACAGGCAGACACCTGCTCAAAGCACAGGCGGTGCCGGAGGTTATGGTGCATCAAGGGCCTTTGGCAGTACAGGGATGGGAGGCAGAACTGGTAAGGTTGCCGGTCTGAACATGGGGCATTCCATGTTGCAGGAACAAGAATTCCCTTCCCTGCAGGCCACTGCAAACCAGGGCAATAAAAGCGTCGCAGAAGCGGACCTCCCTCCCAAAGACTGCACCGCAAAAATGTTTGGTAGCAATTGGGAAGAAGATGAGCGGGCTTACGGTGGAAAACGAGGCCCAAGTGGCAAAATCCATCCAAGCAGTAGGTTGCACAGCGATGGATATTCCGTCGTCGAAGGATCCTTCGAGAACACTGGTGAGAGGGAGGACTTGTTACATCCTCGACGCTTTCATAGAGACAGTACCGTTCCCAGGGGAGGCTACCAAGGGCTCAGTGCTCAGGATGTGAGGGCAAGCAATGGTTTCTTCGATACGCAGCCATCAGCTTTTCGTGAGGAGGCGCCTCGCTCGTCAAGGAGCCAGGACATGCTGAAATCAGAGTTGCCGCCAAGGCGCTTCTATAGAGATACTCCAGAGGTGGAAGAAGAGAAGGCCTGTCGAGATTTAATCCATGAACACTCGCAGGCTAGCCATGTTGGCAAGCATAGTGAGCCATTTCTTGACCAAGCTCACCACAATGCAAGCCAATGGTCTCCACGACCTATTCAGGAGAGAACTTTCCACGAAGACCAACGGACTTTCAGGCGAGATGCAACAGATCGCTTTGGTTATCAGCGATCTCCCTGCAAACGCGAGCCAATGGTGGAGGACAAATCCCCTTTTACTCCAGACATGCCCCCTCCCAGGATTCTGCAGAGGCCCCGGCAGGTCAAAAACCAAGAGGAACCACGCCAGGACAAGGCTGGTAACTCTGCAGTTGAAACGCAGCTTGACCAGTTTCAAGGAAGCCAGTTGGATGCTACGGCAGGGCCAGATACCTCAGCTGCGCTGGATGGGACTTTGCAGAGTTCCAGCCAAGCAGCAGTAAGCCCCCTTTCCCACATGAGAAGTTTGGCGCCGCCGACTAGCAATGGTGAACCACAAGAAACGTCCATGGCTAGTCCAACCCTGTCATCAGAGATCAATACGGAGAAAGACGGGCTTGTACAACCATCTCCAGGAGGACATCCCTTGGAAGAATCTGCACCACACCCTGCAAAGAAGGAGACAGATGCATCCTCTTTGAAATCTGGGGCATTGGCTGGCAAGACGTCTACAAAGAAACAGGAAGCGCAGGAGAAATCGACCCGTGAGGCTGCTCTGAAGTCAGGAGGAGCTGAGCAGAGAAGACGGAGGGGTGGCAGGCGGGTCAGAGAGGCCGAAGCTATGCGTACAGAGCAAATGGCTTCCAAAGTGGAACAGCTGGAAGATTCCAGCGCTGGTGGTCTGCCGAAAGTTGTTGCCAGCAATCATGGCAATGCGAGGGGGAAGGCTCAGAGCAAGGGCGATGCACTGACAAAGCAGAAGAAGAGATTTGAAAAGCGCCACTCTGTCGAAAAGGCAAAGAAAGCTGGGCTGCACACCTCAAAAAATGGAGAGAAGAGGAAGGAAAAGGACAAAGTGCAGCCTCTCGATTCCCATGACTTCTTAGACAGCAGCACTTCTCTGGACCAGCAGCAAACAGGAATTGCTGGTTTCGGGTCCATTTCTGCAGCAAACAAAGGTTCAACAAACAGCCTGACAGGCATTCCAACGTATGGAGCGGACTGGACTGCAGGAACAGCATTTGGGACATCCCTATCTTCCATTGGAGGCTTCACAGATGCTTTTTCACGAAGCGGCACCGAGGCAGACTGGAGTAACTATGCGGACTCCGTGGACAGCAGGTCGTTTGGAGGAATGCGCTCAAGCACTGAAACGGCAACATACGATTCAGTGTCAAAAAGGACCGGTAGCATTCCGGAAGTACCAGGCCCCTCAATCGGTGATGACCAGCACATCTCCAGAGGCAATGAAGAAAAAGCAGAAGGTAGAGAGTTGTTTGGCATGGAAAAATCTCAGCATGCCACAAATGATTCACAAAAGAGCAGAACCAGAAGGAATCCATCCAACGGAGGACGGGGCTCGCGCGGCGGTCGTCAGAGTCGACGGCGGCCAGCAGAAGTTCCGAAAGGGAATAGGCACGGCAAGAACGTTGAGCCCTCTGCAAGTTAGCCATTTGCTGGGAACTGATGCCGATATTTGTTTTGGGCCTGCGTTGATTGCACAATGAAGGTTGGAGGTTGTTGTACAGTTATACTAGTTGGATCTTACATGGAAAGATTCCCTGCCTTCATGACAGTATGAAGGCAGCACCCTGACCACTTGTGGATCGTACAAAATAAAAGCGTTGCAATAAGGTACTTTTGTGCTACAACAAATACGGAGTAGCAGAATTTTGAATAAGAGCTACGTGTTACTCTTTGAGACAGTTGGAAATGGATCGCCATAAGCAATCCTGTAGACTACCATAATTAAGATAAAGTAAGCTACTCTGGTCCCAAGTATGATTCTCATGATGCCGTGGGGCCATTGCCTGACTCCTTTCCTTTTCACCGTGCCTTCGCATCAGAATACAATAACTTTGCTTTGCAAAGACTACATTTGTGGGTGCAAAAGTGGTCTTTTTTGATAGCAAACACCCACTTCATCTTAAGTGGTTCTCCTTCGACACATTGGCATTGAAGGCGTAGTGAGATTGGAAATTCCAAGTTCACCTCCTCAAGGCATGAGACGTGCACTTATACCCATCGGATACGATGCCTCAAATGCTCCATATTGGTTCAGGCATCGTCGCATGGTGGTGTTGCCTTCTATTCGCAACGGTTCACGTGTGATCATGTCGTAGGGAAGCCACGCCTTCACGCCATGGATAGAGAGGGTTGTGTTGGCATTCGTGGTCCTTTGCTCGTTGAAAGCGCCATAATTACGCTAGCAATTTCGTTTAAATGCACGAATGCATTCGAGCTAATCGTGGTTAGGCACTTTGTTTGTACACAAGCCTCTCATCTCCCCGGTACCCTCATCTTTGAACCGATTGCACTTTAGGAACATGCTATTGCAATTGTGAAATTTACTTTCGTCGTTTGCTACGGACATGTAAGCTCAACATTTGAACAACACATTGTTTCCTCGTGCAAAGACGCAAGCACAACGTCACGACATGCAATGTGCACGCCCAACGATCACAAGGTCAACCAAAGATACATGCGAGGCACAAGTACCTATCAATGTTTCGCACACACAATTTCAACGAGCACGAGGCATCCTTCCAAAGCAAAACACGACAACGTCTCGTTGTCGTTGTAATGTTCTTTTTAAACCTGTAAGCATAAAGAATGCTATGTGACCCATCTTGTATGATGCTCCATAGGCCCCGGCTTTGCTTCCATAGTGACTACATGTGCATCCACAAAGTTCCCCATCTTGCATGCAAACAACCATTGTATGCTTGGTGCACTCGTTACCACGAGGCACAAGCACATCCCCAGCTATCACATTCTTCTACGTGTTGTACCTGCGTCCATGGTTGGCAATCGTTGTTCTCCTATGGAGAATCATCGCTATCCTAGCGCTTTGAAGGAAGTACGACACATTCCCTTGAATTGACTAGAATTTGAACGACCGATTTTCTAGCGGCTCGGTGGTCAAGTTTGACCGCACGTGGGTCCAATCTACAAAGGAAAGATTTGTCTCCGCTATGAAACCAACTCGAAAGGGTCGAATCATGATTGTGCAATCTCGTGCTTTGCGTTCGAGTACGAAGTCTCAAGCTTGGCTTGGGGCCTAAATACAACTGGGGACAACACGTCGTTGTGCAAAGCCAATTCTCTTGCATACCATTTGCAATATTCTCGTCCTTCGCCCCTTGCTACTTACCGTGAAGGCAATTTGCAAACTCAAAGTTCGTTTCGGAGCGGAACAATAGCCTAGCATATGACAAGTTCGTACTTTGTCGAAGTGGCAAGTGGCAATAAAGTCAACCACAAACGATTGCATGCAGCTCGTTTTGGCAATCTTCCACGTGGGTTCCTTCGTATTGTATAACAAACAACATCCTACTCTGAAAGGTTTTGCTCACTCAACGGGCGTCGATAATGGCTACTATAAGTGGCAAAAACGCAACAAAACTCTCGAGTGCAAGCGCATGCAGTGGCTCAATGGAAATGATCAAAGGCCTGTAATTTCTGCATCGCAGCCGCAATGAAGTTCGTGCATGCACCTGATTGGACGCGGAAGCATTTAAACCCCCTTCGCTCAAAAGCGTGAGTAGCAGTGTTAAAATATCGATGCGTGTATGCTTTATTACGGATTATAGCATCCCATAGTGATCACAAGGCCTAGAGCAACGCCTCGCACCCCCCTTTGACTTGACCAACTTGACAGCACGGTGAAGCAACGACGTATGCATGGTGTGCACTTCCATCCCCACAAGGGCGTGCTTCTTGAAGGCGACACGATCATTGGCTTTCGCACCAACCCTCTAACATATAAGTTGCATGGTTCAAGGAAAACTTCACTTTCTTCCCAACGAGGATGTCAAGCGCCACTCTAGAGCATAGCCTACGTGGGAGGTTCTTCCTTGCTCCGAGAACATAGTTCCTATTGGCGTAACAATTCCTTCGATACGGTGCAAATTGATGCGAAAATCCTTGGACCTCCCTCCATCACCATGCTTTGAAAATGTTGCTATGAAGAGACATATGGGGCCATTGGCAAAAATGGAAGTTGACCCATGACTTTCTCATTCACCAAACGAGTGATCGAGTGTGTTCGTGATTGTAGATGCTGATGGCATTTCGCACTGCCGGCTGAACAATGCTTTGGACTTTTGCGGGTTGAATCTTACCACATCAAATAATAGTGACGAATATTAAAATTGCATGCTTGGTCCTAGATCGCTCCGCCTCGACAAGCATATAGGGGATCGGGCTTTCTTCCATTGGTTCCAACACAAAAAGGTAGCAATCGCCAACCTTGCATGGTAGGCATCTTAGCATCCGCAAGTATTCGAACGAAGAAACTGCCAAAGAAGAGAAAAGACAATAGATTTTTAGAAAAAGAGGAATGTCACACCCTACGCGTGGGAGCAACTAAGATTCTCACGCGAAACCACACGACATAAAAACATCATGACTTCAAGAAGTGGGCCACAGGCATAGGCCGGTGCTTTGTCTTTGCCCCATGCACTATCAGTAATGATAGAGGTGCACAGTTATTCCCTCGACTGAGTGTAGGCCATGGCCTGGGAACCTACTACCTCCTTGACAAAAATTCTCGCCCATTCGTCAAAGTGGACAATCTCTTCAAGCGTGGGCTGTTCCACAAACTCCTCCACATGCTTGTCACAAGCTGCTTCTACCACACTCATTATATCTAGATATCCAATTTTTTTATCCAAGAACATCTCCACGGCTTGCTCATTTGCAGCACTGAGTACTCCTGTCATGGTTCCCCCTTTCCTTCCTGCAGCATAAGCTACTCTCATGGATGGGTACTTTGCGTGATCTGGTTCTCGAAATGTCAAGTCCCCCATCTTGACAAAGTCCAACCTTTTCCAGGTCTCCTCTGAACATTGGATGCGGCGGGGCCAGGACATAGTGTAGAGGATAGGAAGTCTCATGTCTGGCCATCCCAGCTGTCCGATGATGGACGAGTCAGCTGTTTCAATCATGGAATGGATGATGCTTTGTGGATGAATGATGATTTCGATGTTATCGTAATCCACCCCAAAGAGGTAGTGTGCTTCAATGACTTCAAGCCCTTTGTTCATGAGAGTGGCACTGTCCACGGTGATTTTTCTTCCCATGCTCCAATTGGGATGCTTGAGTGCGTCTTCAACCTGCACATCCTTGAGCTTCTCCACGGGAAGGTCGCGGAAAGCACCTCCGGATGCTGTGAGTATGATCCTGCGCAATCCGTTCTCCGGCAAGCCTTGGATACTCTGAAAGATGGCGGAGTGTTCGCTGTCGGCTGGAAGGATCTTGACGTTGTGTTCGGCGGCCAAGGGGAGGACGGCGGGTCCACCTGCGATGAGCGTCTCCTTGTTTGCCAAGCAGATGTCCTTCCCTTTCTGAATGGCTGCGACTGTCGGTTTCAGGCCTGCACATCCGACGATCCCCGTCACCACCGCCTCTGCCTGGGCGTGTTCGGCCACGGCGATGGCACCTTGCATGCCGTGCATCACCTCAGGAAGCTTTGCACCGGGTCCGAGTCGATCACGCAGCGCTTCCACCAGTTGATCCGCCGTGGCTGCATCTTGCACAGAGACCAGTTCAGGTCGAAACTCCGCCGTCTGTTCGAGGAGCAAAGGCACGTTCCTTCCTGCACCCAAGGCGGTGACGGCGAAGTGTTGGTGGTGTTCACGTACGATGTCCAACGTTTGGGTGCCGATGGATCCCGTGGATCCCAACAACGAGAACTTCCGAGGTCCGTCCTGCACTTGCATCCGTTCGGGTGCCACCGCTCTTCCTGGCCATGCCGGGGGTGGACCGTGGCGCGCACGTGCAGGCACCGTCGCCATGCTTCCCAAGATGCGTCGTGTGTGTTCACCCTTCGACGGTCTCTGTTCCCATCCGTTTCCCAATCGATCCGTTTCAGATCCCTTTGAAACCGAGATCCTTAGAAGGAGCCAAAAGGCATCGAACCCGGGTCTGTTGGACTCGTTTGGTGTCTTTGAAGGGCCCATCCACCACAAGTGGATGACTTGGACCTGGAACCATCCTGCCATGCCAAGCATCTGCATGGAAGAATGCAGCGTTGAGGTGCAGGAAGGAAGAAAGGGCGGGTGCCATGATTCCACGGAGGTCCGGGATTGCGGCGGAGGGAAGGAGGGACGTGGAAGAAGGTCCTACCTATGCTCGAGTGTCCATACCTGGTGCTGCACCCCGTTGGGAAGGCGTGGCAGATCAATGCCTTCATCCGACAATACACCTCCACATTTGCGTACGCTATCGGTGCGAAGAAGTCACGGCCATACGCATGCATCGTCCCCTTCGAAATTTGGCCATCCTTCTTAGGATGCGATGTGCTCGGCTTGGTGGAGTCGTCCCATGGTCTCTCCTAGCACCACCCTTCTCAGTCCTACGAGCGACAAAGGAATTTTCACTGCTGCTGCACAAGTTGCTAGAATTCACCTCGTGGTAGCGGAGAACATTTACCAAGCAACAGAAAATTTGCAGCGTGCGTCGTGACAGTGATGTCCCATTGTTACACTGTCCAAAACTGTACGTTTCGAAAGTAGAAAAGGATACAACTTCATTTCACGATGGAGGCATCGCACCACCAGTCCTTGCCAGAAGATACGACGGGAAATAGAGACAGGGACCACGAAGGCGTTGTTCGATTTGGTAAAGGTGAAGATGCCGGGGTCCGGTTCATTGCCCCTTCTGATGTAGCAGTCCCGACTCGTACCACCGATCGAGCTCCTCGCCAAGTGAAACTGCAGATGGCCCATCGTCAGTGAATGCAAAAACCATGCAGCCGACCCTTCGCTGTCTTCGTCCCAGGCGTTCCAGGTTTGCTTACTGATCCCGAAAGTACGCCTCCACCAATTCGGCCATGTCAGATACGGCGGCTGTTGGCAGGAACTGGGACAGCGGCAGTTGCTTCTTTCCTCCGATTTTGATGGGCACTTTGTCGACGACGATTTGGACGGCATCTTCGACGTCCAGTCCATCAGAGACACGGTCTGCAATGAGGGCGGCGAGGGCCACGTGCAGCTTGGTGCCGGCGACGCTGACGTCTCTGAGGTATAGATGCCATCCGTTGATGTCGAGGTACACTTCCTTTCCGATTTTGGAGGCCAATTCGTCTCTCGCTTCGTCTTGTTGTGTGGGCGAGCTGACGATGGACGCCACGTCCAACCACGCTTGCACGGCGTCTTGGGCTGGATTCCTCTCCGCCTTGGCCGCCACACTTCCCCTGGCTTTCCTTCGGATCCTTCTGGCGTCCGTTTTATTCCTTTCTTTCCATTGCACCGTCCGTTTCGGAACGGCGAACGCGCGCATGTCCCACGGTTGCTCCGACACTGGTGTCGATGGTCCTCGTTGGTGAACCACCTTCGACCCTTTTGTTCGTCCCATTGTTGGAACCACCAACCGGATGGAGCTTCCAATCAAACCCGCATCCTCTCCGGTCCCCCTTACGTTTCCATCGGGACAGCCCCGTCCAATCCGTTTCCAAGGCCAGGAAAAGGGGGGCATTGGAGATCGTCCGATCCGCTCCGAAAAAGGGGGGCATTCGTGGTTAAGCGAGGGGATCTCCCTCCAGCTCTCTCGAACCAGGAGAGGAACGCGACTAGGGTTTAGCGTGGCAAACCCTCGTGCTGCGGTCGCCTGCTGCGGAGATGGACGCGGCGGCGATGGCTTCTCCGGAAGACGTGGAAGCATCCACGCGAGAGAAGGTGCGTGGAAAAGGGAGAGAAGAAAGCGGTGGAGCTCGTGGAGATGCTGACGACGCGAAACGGAAACAGGCGCGAAAATGGCAACAGGCACACGCCAGACGGTTCGGAGACAAGCAACAGACGACCTACGTGGACACACGGAAAGAAGACATGCCTCCGGAGCACGTGAGGAAGGTCATGAAGGATCATGGAGACATGTCTTCGAAAAAGTACAGGCAAGACAAAAGGGTTTACCTCGGAGCTCTGAAATTCGTGCCTCACGCTGTGCTCAAACTCCTAGAGAACATGCCCATGCCTTGGGAACAGGTCAGAAATGTGCGTGTGCTCTATCATGTCACGGGAGCCATCACGTTTGTACACGAGACGCCCAAGGTGATCGAACCAGTCTTCATCGCTCAATGGGGCACCATGTGGATCATGATGAGAAGGGAGAAGAGAGATCGAAGGCACTTTAAACGAATGAGATTCCCACCATTTGACGACGAAGAACCTCCTATCGACTACGAGGAAAACCTGCTGGATATGGAACCGCTCGAGAGCATACAGCTAGAACTAGACGAAGAGGAAGATGGGCCAGTGTACGATTGGTTCTATGACCACAAACCCCTCATTGAATCCAAATTCGTCAATGGACCGTCCTACAAGAAGTGGAGGCTTGATCTGCCCATCATGTCGACACTCTACCGGCTTGCAGGGCAGCTCCTCAGCGATCTTACAGACAAAAACTACTTTTACCTCTTCCAGGACAAGTACTTTTTCACTGCCAAGGCACTCAATCTGGCGATCCCTGGAGGCCCCAAATTTGAGCCACTCTACAGAGACATGGATGCGGGCGATGAAGATTGGAACGAGTTCAATGACATATCCAAGCTCATCATCCGTACCCCCATCAGAACAGAGTACCGGGTGGCCTTTCCCCACCTGTACAACAATCGCCCGCGCAAGGTAGCACTGGCGAATTATCATATGCCTATGGTCTGTTTCATCAAGAACGATGATCCAGACCTTCCAGCATTCTACTACGACCCACTCCTGCATCCTATCCCTGCCTACAAAAGGAAAGGTGGTCATGAAAATGGATTTGCAAATGGGAGTAAGAAGGGAGAGACCATGGATATGGAGGAAGACACAGAAGAAGAGGAGGAAGAATTCCAACTTCCTCAGGGATCGCAGCCGCTTCTTTCAGACCGACCATTGTACACAGAGAATACAAGCGATGGAATTGTCCTCCTTTTTGCACCACACCCATTCAACAGGAGGTCTGGAAGAACCAGGCGTGTCATCGATGTGCCGTTGGTCAAGTCCTGGTACCAAGAACATTGTCCCCCCAACCAGCCAGTGAAGGTCCGAGTGAGTTATCAGAAGCTTTTGAAATGTCATGTTCTGAACAGTCTACAGCACAGACCTCCCAAAAGCCTGAAAAAGAAGAATCTTTTCCGAAACCTGCATGCTACCAAGTTCTTTCAGACTACAGAGTTGGACTGGGTCGAGGCTGGGCTTCAGGTTTGCAAGCAAGGGTACAACATGCTTAACTTGCTGATTCACAGAAAGAACTTGAAGTACCTCCACCTTGACTACAACTTCAATCTGAAACCTGTCAAGACGCTGACCACGAAGGAACGCAAAAAATCAAGGTTTGGCAATGCGTTCCATTTATGCAGGGAGATACTTCGCCTTACAAAACTTGTAGTCGATGCCCATGTTCAATATCGCCTCGGGAACGTTGATGCATTTCAACTTGCAGATGGTTTACAGTACATCTTCTCGCACATTGGCCAGTTAACCGGCATGTACCGTTACAAGTATCGGTTGATGAGGCAGATCCGCATGTGCAAAGATTTGAAGCACTTGATTTACTACCGTTTCAACACCGGACCCGTTGGGAAGGGACCAGGTGTTGGATTCTGGGCTCCTATGTGGAGAGTTTGGCTCTTTTTCATGAGAGGCATCGTTCCTCTTCTTGAATGTTGGCTGGGAAACCTTCTTGCACGTCAATTCGAAGGTCGCAACAGTAAAGGAGTTGCAAAGACCGTGACAAAGCAGAGAATTGAGTCGCACTTTGACTTGGAGCTTCGAGCTGCGGTCATGCATGACATTCTGGACATGATGCCAGAGGGCATAAAACAGAACAAAGCGCGGACAATCTTGCAGCATCTGTCTGAAGCTTGGCGCTGTTGGAAGGCCAACATTCCATGGAAGGTTCCTGGGTTGCCTGCTCCTGTTGAGAATATGATTCTCAGGTACGTGAAGTCCAAGGCTGACTGGTGGACCAACGTCGCCCACTACAATAGGGAGAGGATCAGAAGAGGATCTACTGTGGACAAAACCGTGTGCCGGAAAAACCTTGGTAGGCTTACACGTCTTTATCTGAAGGCCGAACAGGAGAGGCAGCACAATTATCTGAAAGATGGGCCGTATGTCACCCCTGAAGAAGCAGTTGCTATTTACACCACCACAGTCCATTGGCTAGAATCCAGGAGGTTTTCTCCCATACCCTTTCCCCCCCTTTCCTACAAACATGACACAAAGCTACTCATTTTGGCATTGGAGCGTTTGAAAGAACAATACACTGTCACAGTTCGTCTTAATCAGCAGCAGCGTGAGGAATTGGGGTTGATCGAGCAGGCCTATGACAACCCACATGAAGCATTGAGTAGAATAAAAAGGCACTTGCTTACCCAGAGGGCTTTCAAAGAAACTGCCATTGAGTTTATGGATCACTACAGCCATTTGGTTCCAGTCTGCGAAATCGAGCCGCTTGAGAAAATCACAGATGCTTACTTGGACCAGTATCTATGGTACGAAGCAGACAAGAGGAATTTGTTCCCAAACTGGATCAAACCTTCAGATACTGAGCCAGTCCCCCTTCTTGTTTACAAGTGGTGCCAGGGCATAAATAATCTTACCGATGTATGGGATACGCAGGATGGAGAGTGTGTGGTCATGATGCAAGCTCCGTTGGAAAAGATGTTTGAGAAGGTTGATCTTACGATGCTGAACCGATTGCTACGTTTGATCGTAGATCACAATATTGCTGATTACATGACAGCAAAAAACAATGTGGTAGTTAGTTACAAAGACATGAGCCACACAAACTCTTATGGACTCATCCGCGGCCTTCAGTTTGCGTCATTTATTGGCCAATACTACGGGCTTGTGCTCGACTTGTTGCTTCTCGGCCTCACGCGTGCCAGTGAGATTGCAGGACCTCCCCAGCGCCCGAACGAGTTTCTAACCTATCAGAGCGTGGAGACTGAGACGAGGCATCCCATCCGATTATATTCGCGGTACATAGATCGGGTGCACATTCTGTTTCGATTTACTGCAGAGGAGGCCAAGGACTTGATCCAGAGGTACTTGACGGAGAATCCAGATCCAAACAATGAGAACATGATTGGCTATAACAATAAAAGGTGCTGGCCCAGGGACGCTCGCATGCGTTTGATGAAACACGATGTCAACCTGGGGCGCGCCGTATTTTGGGATATGAAGAACCGCCTGCCAAGGTCTCTAACTACATTGGAGTGGTCTGGATCTTTTGTTTCTGTTTACAGCCGGCATAACCCAAACCTTTTGTTCAGTATGGGAGGCTTCGAGGTCCGTATTCTGCCCAAGGTCAGATCTGCAGATGTTCTTGTCAGCAAAGATGGCGTTTGGAATTTGCAGAATGAGAATACGAAGGAACGCACAGCTCAAGCTTACCTCAGGGTCTCTGATGAAGGTATGAAAGCGTTTGAGAATCGCGTCCGCCAAATCTTGATGAGTAGTGGCAGCACAACTTTTACTAAGGTGGCGAATAAGTGGAATACTTGCCTAATAGGCCTCATGACATACTATAGGGAGGCTGTTGTTCACACCCAAGAACTACTTGACCTCATTGTCAAGTCAGAAAATAAGATTCAAACTCGTATCAAAATTGGATTGAACTCAAAAATGCCTTCGAGATTTCCACCAGTTGTCTTTTATACGCCCAAAGAAATTGGTGGTCTTGGGATGCTCAGTATGGGACATATCCTTATTCCACAGAGTGATCTCAGATACAGTGTGCAGACAGACACGGGGGTCACGCATTTCCGCAGCGGGATGACGCATGAGGAGGATCAATTGATTCCGAATCTCTACAGATACATTCAGCCATGGGAGAGCGAGTTTATTGACTCCCAGCGGGTGTGGGCTGAATATGCGCTCAAGAGGCAAGAAGCGCTGTCGCAGAATAGGCGGCTGACGCTTGAGGATTTGGAAGACAGCTGGGATCGAGGTATTCCAAGGATCAACACTCTGTTTCAGAAAGACAGGCATACCCTTGCGTATGACAAAGGTTGGCGGGTACGCACGGAGTTCAAGCAGTACACGGTCTTACGCAACAATCCCTTCTGGTGGACTCATTGCTTGAAGAGGGGTACACCAGTGAAACTGGCTGATGGCAGGGATGTGAAGATTGAAGATGTCAAAGTGGGTGATTATCTGATGGGAGATGATTGCTTTTTGCAAGATGGCACCACCAAAAATCCAAACTATCGCCCCAGGAGAGTCTTAAAGTTGCACTCTGGAGATCTCGTGCAAGGAGGCAGTAATCTTTTCAAGGTTGACTTTGCCGATGCAGAGTGTGTCTTTTCTGAGGGATTCGTGGTCACACCTGCACATGAACTCACATGCAAGCTTTCAGATATATCTCCAAGGGTTAGCAAATCACAGGGGAGGCTGGACAGTGCTTGCTCAGTAATGTTCGTGGATCGGATGTTTACACGTTGGATTTTTGATTTCGTAACAGGTGGAAGTTATGTGTCTTTGGTCTATATACGCTTCACGGAAGAAGAAGAGGCGAGCAGTAGCCTGAAAGAAGCAGCATGTGTATGCTTATACCAGGACCATGCAGAAGTGGTATCACACAACTTGAAATGTGAGTCGCAACCCCACTTCATGCCATTCGTGCCGCTCCTGTCATCACTTGGCGCTGCATCGCCAGATGATAAGGCTTTGGCTTGTTTCAAGATGTTGGACAGTGTCCAAGATCAAGCAGATGCGTTTTGCTGCAGGTTAGCGGCCGATTCTAGAGTTCTACATGATGGTGACCTCGTTGATATCACGGTTGCGCGTTGGCAGAAGCTGGACAAGTCTATTCAAAGTTGCATGGGCCTGGTGCGTGCACCCGTGTTGTATGCTCGCGATCTTGAACCACGATTTGAAGCAGACCCCCTTCCACTTTCCCCATATATGGCAGGCCTTTGTTTGTCTGCTGGAGCAGTCCTTGAGAGGAAGTTGGACCGTGTATGCATCTGCTGCAACCAAGAGCATACTTCTATGCTTGAATGGCTCTCTGGGTTCTGCAGCGACAACAGTTGGCCAGTCCAAGAAGAAACTCTTCGCCTGAGGACAGGAAAGGGAATTCTTTCAACCGCGTCAGCCCTGATTGTAGAAAACGATGAAAATTTGGAATCCTGGAGCAAACAAGGAGGCAGTGCAAGTCAAAATGTTGTTGCGGAGGTCTCACCTCTTTGGCGATCTCAAAGTCATGCTCCAATGGCCCACCTGCATGCAATGTCTATGCTCCACCAGTGTAGCATGCCTCATATCATTGTTTCGTGGACCCTTCAGCAATGTCCGAAAGGAAAAGAGATCCTGGGATTAATGGAACAGCAGCGTATACCGCAAAGCTTCCTCATGGGTTCTTTGACTGAACGCCGTGAACTCCTTGCTGGAATTCTCGATGGACAAGCATGTCTGCTGGCCAAGGGGGATGTCAAAGAGTACAGAGTGTCCCTTCTGGAAGATCAGCAGGGCTTGCTGAAGGATACTCTCCAGCTTGCGCGATCGCTTGGTCTTGGGAATGCGCCTGTTGAGAGGAAGCTAATGGCAGCCGCCAGTGGACTGTCCGTGCATTTGTTGGAGACTCTTTTGGATGGCCCAGGTATTGACCTTGTGCCCACTCGTATTGCCAGAAATGCTAGCAAGACATGGAAGAGTATGCCAGGTAGGCCTTTCAAGGTCAGACCTGTAGCAAATGGCCCGTGGAATGGAGTCACCTTGGATGGCAACCAGCGCTTCTTGCTTTCAGATTTCACGGTGACCCACAACTCCAGACACGACGGTAAACTTTGGAATCTCAACAACTATAGGACTGATGTTATCCAAGCTCTTGGAGGAGTGGAAGGCATCCTGGAGCATACGCTTTTTAAAGGAACCTACTTTCCTACGTGGGAGGGGCTTTTCTGGGAAAAGGCATCTGGTTTTGAGGAGTCGATGAAGTTCAAAAAGCTTACAAATGCGCAACGTAGTGGGCTCAATCAGATCCCCAACCGCAGATTCACATTATGGTGGTCCCCAACTATCAACAGGGCGAACGTGTACGTTGGCTTCCAAGTCCAGCTTGATCTTACGGGCATCTTCATGCACGGGAAAATCCCAACCCTGAAAATAAGTCTGATCCAGATTTTCAGGGCCCATCTTTGGCAGAAGATCCACGAGTCCATCACCATGGATTTGTGTCAGTGTTTTGACCAAGAGCTGGATGCACTGGAGATAGAAACGGTCCAGAAGGAAACTATCCATCCGCGCAAGAGCTACAAGATGAATAGCTCATGTGCAGACATCTTGCTTTTTGCGGTGCACAAATGGGCAATGAGTAAGCCCAGCCTATTTGGAGAGCCGAATGATGCTTTTGATCAGAAGGCTGGAAACAAGTACTGGTTGGACGTTCAATTGAGATGGGGTGACTTTGATTCGCATGACATTGAGAGGTATGTGAGGGCCAAGTTTTTGGACTACACCACGGATAACATGTCCATCTACCCGGCACCGCATGGCGCAATGGTCGGAATCGATTTGGCCTACAACTACCACTCGGCTTATGGAAATTGGTTTCCAGGAATGAAGCCTCTTATGGTCCAAGCCATGAAGAAGATCATGAAGGCAAACCCGGCCCTTTACGTTCTAAGAGAAAGAATCCGGAAGGGGCTGCAGCTGTACTCTTCGGAACCTACAGAACCGTATTTGAGCAGCCAAAACTATGGCGATCTTTTCAGCAACCAGATCATCTGGTTTGTGGATGACACGAATGTATATCGTGTTACCATCCACAAGACGTTTGAAGGCAACCTGACTACGAAACCTATTAACGGAGCTATTTTCATTTTCAATCCAAGGACTGGGCAACTGTTTTTGAAGATCATTCACACTAGCGTTTGGGCAGGGCAGAAGCGATTGGGGCAGCTTGCCAAGTGGAAAACTGCAGAAGAAGTGGCTGCATTGGTGAGGACCATGCCAATCGAAGAGCAGCCGAAGCAGATCATAGTTTCGCGCAAAGGCATGCTCGACCCCTTGGAAGTTCATCTGATGGACTTCCCAAACATCGTGATTAAAGGGACTGAACTGCAACTTCCATTCCAGGCGGCCCTTAAGATTGAAAAGTTCGGAGATTTGGTGCTGAAGGCCACCGAACCTCAGATGATTCTTTTCAATATCTACGATGACTGGCTCAAGAGCATATCTTCCTTTACTGCCTTCTCGAGGCTCGTTTTGATTCTCAGAGCCCTCCACGTTCACCAAGACAAGGCCAGGATGTTGCTCAGACCAGACAAGAGCATTATAACAGAGCCACACCACGTGTGGCCGACCTTGACGGACGAGCAGTGGATCAAGGTAGAAGTGGCCTTAAAGGATCTAATCCTTGCAGATTACTCCAAGAAGAACAATGTAAATGTGAGCGCATTGACTCAAACAGAAATAAGGGACATCATTCTTGGAGCAGAAATCACCCCACCCAGTGAACAGAGGCAGCAAGCTGCTGAGTTGGAGGGTTCGAAAGAGACGGCTCAGGTCACAGCCATCACAACCAAGACAACAAACATACATGGCGAAGAAATGATTGTGACCACTTCAACTCCGTACGAGCAGGCTCAATTCAAGTCGAAGACAGATTGGAGGGTGAGGGCTATCAGTGCCTCCAACCTTCACCTGCGAGTGAATCATATCTATGTGAACAGCGAAGACATCAAAGAAAGCGGTTACACGTATGTGCTACCTAAAAATGTTCTGAAGAAGTTTATATGCATTTCTGATCTTCGAACTCAGGTGGCAGGGTACATGTACGGTCTTTCACCCCCAGACAATCCACAGGTGAAGGAGATCCGATGCATTGTTCTTCCACCACAGTGGGGCGATCATCAGCAAGTACATTTGCCGCATCAACTTCCGCAGCATGACTACTTGGAAGACTTGGAGCCGCTTGGATGGCTCCACACTCAGCCGAACGAACTCCCTCATTTGTCCTCGTATGATTTAGTCCAGCATACCAAACTGCTAGAATCTCATAAACAATGGGATGGGGAAACGAGCATCGTTCTCCCGGTGAGCTTCACACCAGGGTCCTGCTCCCTGACGGCATACAAACTTACTCCTGCAGGGTACGAATGGGGGCGAAAGAATCGTGACAGTGCAGGGAATCCTGTTGGGTACCTTCCCTCCTTCTACGAGAAGATTCAGCTCCTATTGTCGGACAGAATCCTGGGATTTTACATGGTTCCAGATGGAATGGTCTGGAATTACAACTTTATGGGAGTCAAGCACAGCGTCAACATGAAGTATCAGATTAAGCTATCCAACCCCAAGGAGTTTTTCCATGAAGAGCATAGACCCACACATTTCCTTGAATTCACGTCACTTGAAGATGTGGACGGGAATGAGGCAGACAGGGAGGACGTCTTTGCTTGATTGCTTCGCTTTGCATCAGTATCCTTGTAAATATACTTCACTTCCCATACCGTTGCTTGAACAAAGCATGCCGAGGTTTTTTCTGAGGTGGTGCTTCCTTCCTGCTTTGATACTCCATGTACAGCCCTTCTGCACCAGTGAGACTACCAACTTGCTGCCCTGTCCGGCGGGTGGCGCGTGGTATGCCGCCGTCATCGAGCCCATCATCATCGTCCATGATCTCTTCTCCAGCCTCGGCCTCACTCGCCACCAAGCACTTGCTCAGGAGCTCCCTCTGCTCCTCAATCGTTGACAGACCCCACTCTCGGCCCTTGTCTGCATGTTCCAGGAGATTTCTGACCACCTTAAAGGCGTATCCCTGGTCAACCAAAAATTGCTGTCGCTTTGCACTATAATACATTTCTTGGGTGTCCCTACTTACCAAGGTGTAAAAGAAGGCATTGAACTGGGGCCGGGCTTTGCCAGGTGGTTCTCGTTTGGCACGCAAGATCCGTCCGAGCCGCTGAGCCTCTTGCCTTCGGGATCCGGCGTGGGAGCTGATCTGTATCAAAACGTTTGCCTCTGGTATATCTATTGAGTTATCACCAACTTTGGAGAGGAACACCGTATTGACTTTGTCTGAATGCTTGAAAACATTAAGGATCTGTGTGCGTTCTGCATGCGGTGTTTTCCCGTAGATCATTGGTCGCTTCATTCTGGTGGCATACTCTTGCAGGGCAAAAATATTGTCGCTGAACACAATGATTTTATCCCCACGCTCACGCTCGTGGTAATCTACAAGGAATTCACATGCGTGGAATTTGTTGGGATTCATGACAAACAGGAGCCTCTGCCTATTTGCCGAGTTCAACACTTCCTGTTTCAAATATTCCCGATAAAACTCTTTGGTCATCTCACACCACACCTCAATGCACTGTACACGGGCAATGTGACCATCGTTTGTCAGGTCCAGCCAATTTGCTTCAAACAGCTTTGGTCCAATGAGAAAGTTTAGATCCCCAATGAGTTCATCCTCCCTGACCAACGTGGCAGTGAGTCCCAGTTTGCAGTGCGAGTTTGTTGTGGCCAGAACCTTGCGAAACATCTGTGCGGGCACAACATGTACCTCGTCCAACAAACACAGTCCCCATTCCCGTCGCCGGATCTGGGATAATATACTCTCTGCCATGGCCGATCTTCTTCCAGAAAAACTGATCATGTTGTAGGTGCTGATCGTGACCCCCGCTCCTTCCGGCAAGTCCTCTTTGTGAACGGCCGTGAACCTTGAGATCTGATTTTCTCTTATGTTGGTCCACAGCCTGAACTGGAATCTCCATTGATCCACGCTGACCCCATTGGTGCACAGAACCAAGCAACTCTTTCCGCACCGCACGGCAGCAGCAATGCCGGTCAAACTTTTCCCAGCCCCACACGGCAACACGATGATACCGCTACGTGCCCTGCCATTACCAAACATTTTGGAGAGGGATTTTTCCTGATACGAACGCAGCGTTGCAGTGGGATTGAGTTCCAGACCGGCAACGTCTGGATTTCTGGAGTCGTGCTTGTAGTCGTATTCTTCCAGCAACGGAAAGTTCAGTCCGCCAGGTAAGCACCTTTGTTTGACTTGTTCAACCATGGCAGGGTTGATTTCGAACGAGTACATGATCCTTTTGGCTTTGGTGAGGATCAAGGCATGATCGTTGGGTTCCTTTTCCCCGTCGACATCCATGCGTTTTTCTCCTCCATCTTCTTCTTCGATTTCCACCACCTGCTGCACGTTTTTCCTCGCTTCTGCTTGGAAGAATCCGTCTGAATCGGTCTCTGCATCTGCAGGGGGTTGTATTCTAGCTTGTCCCACGATCTCGTCTTGGGCCAGCACTCGAAGCACGTTTCGATCCGCGCTTTCGACGAAGAAGCGGTTCTGGTACAGCACAAGCTTGGCTTTCCCGTAGTTTTCGGTGGACACTTTGATGAATTCCACCACCGAAGGATCCAGCTCGGTTTTCGAGAACCTTCGCAGCACAGCGATGATGGCGTCGGTTTCCAGTCCCACGGACACGGCGGCGTACAAGGAGAACGGTGTGAGCTTGTACTCGTGCACGTGTTGTGGTCTGCACACTGGTTCTGCGACGGAGACCAAGAAGTCGTACGCTGGTTTGTACATGGTCGAGAACGCTTCCAAGAAGATGTGTCCGTCGGGACACACGTACAGCGGTCGACGTTCGTGGTCGGATTTCAGCACCAAGTGCGTGTAGTCGCGTTCCTTCTCCTTGTCGTCTCCTGCATCCGCCTTGCCTTGCTTCTTCCCGTGCTCCATCTTCCTCCGCCGTCGCACGCTTCAAAGACGTGCGCCAGACGCGATCCTTGCACCGTTGCGACCTTGGCGAAGGACGTGTGGCACGCCAGCGACCACGTCCATCGACGTGCACGTGGCTCCACCGCACCACACGCACCACGAGCGTCTCTGCCACCAGGCACAGCTACGTGCCACGAATGGCTTGCGAAAGACGCGCGGTCGTCGAAACAAGAAGAAGACGTCGCACGTCGACGCAATGCGCACGTTGGCGATGCACAAAATAGCACGAGTGGTTGGCTTGCATTTGGTCCAACCTTGCATTGTTTGGTGGACGAGTTGATGTGAAACATGGATGGAAATCGACGAAGACATGGTTGCAACGAAGCCAACGTGCATTCCTTGAACACGTTGCTTTCCATCGAGGAAGGCTTCCTCTCCGCGCGCGAGAATCCATCGTTCCATCTTGACATGGATGGCTCTCTAATTCTTGGCGTGGGCGAACGCATCGATCCGAATCTTGCTTGCTCCATTCATGAGCCTGCAGGGAGACCTTCATCTTGGCACGGATGGCTCACATACGCCGCGTGATTCCGTCCATTCATGCCATTGTTCCCTTCTGTCTTTGTTTCTTCCTTTTCCATCAACCTCTACGACGTTCCACTCGCCATCCACTCCACTTCTTCCGTTTCACCCACCAACTTCTTTTTCCCTCTTCCTTACCACACCATCCTCGTTTTGAGTGCAGTTCTCTCCCACTCCCGCCCACTCCTGTTGCAATGGAACAAGATGGTCGAGGTCCACGAGATGCATACGCGAACCACGGATAGTCGATCCAACAACCTTGCCTTCGCCTCTACCACCCACATGGAACTCGCATCCGTCCAAAAACACGTGAAATGCGACCATGGCGACGGGACCAACACATCTCTCTCTCTCACACACACAATCCCAATCACGCAATCACTTTGTCCATCAATCTCTCAATCACTCTGTCCGTCATTCTCTTGAACACTCTGTCAATCTCGCAATCAAGTATCGATCACTCGCTCACACACACTCAATCAATCCCTCTGTCCATCACACTCTCCCTCAGTCTCTCCATCACTCACACACACTCGCCCATGGGCTGTCTGTGTCGGTCTGAGTGTCGAAGAGTGGTAAGAGAAGAAACTCTCTGGGCGGTGGTGGTGGAGGCGACAGGACGGCGGTTTGGCGTCGGCGATGCGAGCACGCGCGTGGAAGGCGACGACGAAGGCTGCGACGATGGCCAAAGACGGATGGAAGAAGCAGTTCGAAGAAAAGGTGAAGCTGATGGGACTGCCCGTGCCCGTCGCCCAATGCCACGCCGTGCAGAAGAAGCTCAAGAAACACCTCTACGATCGACCGAAACGAAGAAGCGTGGTGCGTGGACAGGAAAAGGAAGATGTGCGAGTCGTGCTGCTGCACGAAAGGTATGGAGATGGAAAGGAGCTGCCGCAAGATGTCCTCCAAGTCATGGAAGAACTCGGAATCCAAGGGAAGACGTACGAAGACGTCCTGGATTACGAACACTGGTCGGCGGAACAAGTGCTGCAGAAACTCTTCCCAGACGTGCAGGAACTGCCCACGTCCTTCGAAACCGTGGGACACATCGCACATCTCAACCTGAAAGATGAGTTCCGAAAACACAAAGAAATCATCGGACAGGTCTTCCTCGACAAAAACCAACCGCACATCCGAACCGTGGTCAACAAAGTGGGAAATATCGAAGATGAGTTCAGAGTCTTCCCCATGGAAGTGATCGCCGGTGAAGATAACACCGTGGCCGAAGTGAGGCAGCATGGAAACAGGTTCCAACTAGATTACGAAAAGGTGTACTGGAACTCTAGACTGGAGAACGAACACAGACGCCTCGTAGAACTATTCCAAGAAGGAGATGTCGTGTGCGACATGATGGCTGGAATCGGGCCGTTTGCAGTGCCTGCTGCCAAAAGAGGATGCACGGTGTATGCCAATGATCTCAACCCCACATCAACGCACTTTCTCAGGATCAATAGTAGGATCAATAAAGTGCAAGAGAAAGTCCACGCGTTCAACATGGATGCCAGGGAATTCGTGAGACTCCTCGTTCGTCCTGATGCGGAAAGGAGGACCAATGCAAGGGCACATGTCGAAATGCATGAAGATGTGGTGCACCTCCAAACAGTCTTGTCCCAATTGCCAGAAGGTGGTGTCTCCTTTGATCATGTGATCATGAATCTGCCGGCCTCTGCTGTGGAATTTTTGGATGTCTTCCAGGACGTGGTGGAGGAATTGGAGCTGTGTGCAGGCCGCAAGAGGCTGCCAAAGATCCACTGCTACATGTTTGCCAAATCCCACGAAACCGAAGAAGACATACGTGTGCGAGCAGAAGGTTTCTTAGGTGCGCAAATTGAAGATGCGGCTTTGCACTGTGTCAGGAATGTTTCGCCCAACAAAGACATGTATTGCTTGAGCTTTTCTCTTCCACGTGCTGCGTGCTTTGTCAGGGGAGAAGTCAAGAGGCAAAGATGCGAATAAAGGACAGGTTGTGTTTGCTAGGCCACAATTTATTGCAAGAGGCGGGAAGGCCTTCAATAAAACCTTCGCCTTTTGAAACCGATTTTTCCAGGGCGGCTTTGCCGCCAAACCTTGAACAAAATAGTCGAAAGACGTCCTGCATCGAAAAGTTCACGCTCCTCTGATGTGAGGCGTGGCAGATATTTGATACTTTCCTCTTCAGATATTGTCAGGCACTCTGTCAAAATGCGTTGGTACCTGTCCCGGAAGCTGGACAAAACCAACATAGCGACATCGGTTTGATTGGTCAAGAGGGACACCTTGAGTCCCAGTTCGAAGTAGTAACGGCTCCTGTCCCTGAGATCCACGCATGTTGCGTCGGCCAGCAATTCCCGTTTCACCTTCTCCCCGAAGATTTTTGGCACGGAAAGCTGCACCATATTCCGAGCCACGAGGCTATTTGCCATCCAAAACGGCACCTCGACTTGGGATCCGGTTGGAAGATCGTTCTGGTCCGTGCTTGGATCGAGCACTTGTCCCAATCCTTTGGCTCCCACAGTGAACGTCACTGGGACTCTCTGTCGATCGGTGGAGGGTCAGCTTTATTCCACATGGACGTTCTCGAATGCGCGCAATTCCTCCCGCAGCTCGTCGTTCGGTTGTGTTTCGCATTGCTCGAACCACAGCTTGGTTCGATCGACGCCAGTCCTTTCTTCGATGCGCCTCACGCATCCACGCTGTCCACCGTTCGATGTCCGGCATTTCTCGACGCACCTCTTCTTCTTCGAGGATGGATTCCACGTCGTAGTAATCCCACATGGCTTCGCTTTCAATCGCAAAAGTGCTTCCTCACGCCTTTCGTCGGATGGAGCCCTTTCGAATTTGCCCTCTCGCGCCCTTCTGCTTCGTCCAAGGTCCACGTCCCAGACTCGAGGAGTTCCAGCACGATCTCTTCCACGCGTGTGGTATCCAAAGCAATCGCAGTCGCGACGATGGCGATGGCAGATGCGCTTGAATCGACGAGATCCGCAGCGACAGACGAAAGGATGCGCGCCAGCGGGAGAGCTTCGACCCTTCCAAGGTCCATGCCCCTCTCCCCGACGAGGATCGACCGCGACAGGTGGTAGATTCTCCTGGCATCGATTCAATTCTCCTCTGCGGGAAATGGTCCTGTTTCGAACGAGTCTGTCCGGTCGACCTCCGTTCGAATTCGACTTAACTTTGAACTTAATCGGCGAAATTTCAACACGACAGAGAAAAAAACAAGTCGTTTCGTACATGCGGTCGAACTTGGCAGCAATGCGATGTGGAATGCGCACCAATCGATTAGACGCGGTCGTCAGCCAAATCGCCATTGGCAAACCGAAGCAGTCCATTGCTTTCCTTCGTTCTGTGCTAGAGAGAATGCCGGCGTACGGCACTCCACACGTCCCATACCGTGTTTGCACGCAAAAAATCGATGCACTTGAGATTGATTTCTCCTCCAAGTGCACGTGCAAATTCGCTAATTTGTCATTCTGGAAACCCTTGGCCTTCTATCGCTACAAGAGATGCGTGGAGTGAAGCTGTATCACGAAGGATCGGTGAGGCCATTGTGCAAGGTTTTTCATGGCGGTCCGAGTAATGGAGTGGCTCACTAGCGTTGGCTTGAAGGGTTCTATAGTACGATTCATGACGTGGGTACTTTGTGGCGTAGCAAGCGACCCTTTCCTCGAGGTAGGATCCAATCGGTCCTTCGTCGAAGTGCATGCTCTCAAACAATCCCTTGTCAATCCTCCTTCGATGTATATCACGCAGACATTGCGAACTTGCAATGAACTCGTGAAGGAAAGAAAACAGATCGACGCTCTTCCATCACAACCACGACGAATTTGGCAATATGTGATGTTGTAGACTTCTAGAGTATCTTCAAAAGCAAGATATTTCGCACGAGGAGCGGAGGGGCCGAATGAACCCTCTGGTCTCGAAACAAGAGGAAGCAATCTTCGGAAATGGACTTTGAAAACGATGTTCTTGACGATTTACGACCCCCTATAACGCATCTGATTTCAACGCAAGACGATGCTTCTTGAGAGGAGAAGGTACCCTTTACGACCCACTGGTGTCCTCAACCAAACTTGAACGAAATGCGGAAGTACCATCGCAGCACATTGCACTCGTGTTGCTGAATGAACCAAAGAACCCGAAAGTTGTGGAGGGGAGCATTTTGGGGTTGGTTTGTGGCACTCTTTGAGCGCATGGCATGGTGCGAGGGGTGCCTACAATGACGGGATTTGGGCGCAAAGGCCACCACCAGCACGAAAACCGTCCACCATCGTTTTGTTCGGGTGTGGTTGGCCGCTTGCAACGATCTTTTGCATTGACAACGGTCCAACATCGCATCACGCTCGTATCATCCCCGAATCCGTGTCCACTTCGGCCCTCCCTTCGTGCCTCCGATCGATACGATCTCGATGATCGGCATCCAATCTCGATCAATCTTCGGGGAAGATATCGATGAGAGCACCCTCCGGGGGGTCGCCGGTCGCTTCGGGACCCGCCCGAGATCGCGATGAAAGGGTGCATCGTATCGATAGCTTTGGCTCCAAGGTTTCGATCGAGGCGGATCCGCCGCCTGGTCGTCTTCGGCATTTCCCACGTCGCGATTTGGCGCATCACAACGTGTCGCCATCGTCGCGTCTTGCCGACGTTCGACACACGTCCGTGCGCGAGAGAAAGATGGCTGGATTCGACCTGCAGTCTTTCTTGAAGAGCGTGCCGAGCACGGAGAGTCGATCCGTGGCGGTGCGTGGAGCGACGAAGGGAGTCTTGGAGAACGACGATGGACGAGGACCTGACGAAACAAGGACGTGCTGTGCGATGGATGCGGACGATGCAACAGGTGCAGGAGGTGGAATCCTCGGCCACGTCTACAATGGTGGGAAAGAGGAGTGCGGCAGCCACTGCCATGGCGAAAGCCGTGCTGCGGCAGAGCCAAGCGGACGAAGCCAAGAGGGAAAAACACAGGCCAAATGGACAGCGACTCGACGGAGACGAGGTGCGGTTGATACTGCGAACGGATCAAACAGGAAGGTGTCGTCGAATGGGACGAATGGGAGACTGACTGCTTCTTGGCCATCGGGGACGAAACGATGCGCAGGTGTTCGACGTGGACGAACCTAGGGACCGAAGCAACCAAGCCCAGCTATCCGTGTCACCCATCACCATGTACAACTCGGAAGGAAAACCCAGGGGACGCATCATTGCAGTCAACGAAAAGTACATCTGCTATGGACTCAAAGGAGGACCCATACGAGTGCTCAACCCGAAAACCGGAGTCAAAACACTCTTGCGTGGGCATGACGCTCCAGTGAGCGACATGGCTTTCTTCTCTCAGAAAATGGACGTGCTAGGATCTGTCAGCAACGATGGAAAGCTCTTCATTCGAAGGCTTAAAGAAAAGGATGAGGGGGAGGATGCAGTTGATATAGAGGATGAGGTGCTCATGTCACTCCAGGTGCAGCTGAGCCGCGAACACGGCGATCCTCTGTTCTGTTGGCATCCTTCCTTGCCTGATGGATTTGCATGTGCTTTTGGTAACCAGGTTTTCATCTGTTCCATTTCTTCCTGCATTGTTGGCAATGGAAAATCTAGGGATATTGTTTGTAATCTGGACCGCTCTCCACCCAAAGGGGTGGCTGTCCTACCCACCATGGACGAAGAAGTGTCTGCAGTCAAGTTTTCTCCAAAGGGACTGCTGCTTGCCATTGGCTCTATCAACGGCCAACTCTTCGTTTGGAATATGCCTGGCGCAGGGTCAGATTCCACATCAACAAAGCTTCTTAGCAACTTCCAACCGTATGGCGAAGAAGCCATTGGTAGCATTCATTGGCTGCAGGCATCAACAGATAAACCAGTGTTGATGACAGGCAACAGTTCCAACTCAGATATCCGTCTCTGGAGGCTGGAAGGTGAACGTTACACATGCCCACAGACCCTTAAATTTGTCAGCAGTAGACACGGAGTCCATACTTTTTCGAACGTTGTTGATGTGGTAGAGGATGCAAACCTTGTCATTCTGGCAAACAGTAACACTAATACGCTGTACACAGTCCACTATGGGGAAGGGAAGGGTCTAGATTTATGTTTGGATT
The DNA here is from genome assembly GCA_038048775.1 of Picocystis salinarum. Classification (NCBI taxonomy): domain Eukaryota; kingdom Viridiplantae; phylum Chlorophyta; class Picocystophyceae; order Picocystales; family Picocystaceae; genus Picocystis; species Picocystis salinarum. The sequence continues at coordinate 123,629 of JBBULP010000455.1, read as the reverse complement.
ACCTTTCCGAACACATCATTGCGCAACCGATCCTCAGTTTGGTTGCACATATGGCAGATGCTGGGGCTACAAATGGCAGCAATAGAATGGTCAACGTTTTTGCTGTGCAGCCAAAAGCTATACAACAGTACTTCATAGACACAGAGATGTGTGTTCCTTCTGAAGAAAATACATCCGAAGGGAGGAGTGAAGTGGAAAGTGCTGGGGAAGAGAAGCCTCCACAGAGAACCAACAGGTCACCTAGGGAAGAGAAGGCTTTCGAATCTCCGATAGAAACCGGCAACAAACAACAACCAAGGCTCCTAACACCATCCCAGATCATGCAGCTGGCTGGTTCTGCTGGCAAAAACTCGCAGCGGCGCCAGTCTGGACAAGGATACGAGGAATCAGCCAAAGAGGATTTGCCGGCAAAGCAGGAAGATCGGAATATCTCACAAGGAAGTTCTTCCGAAGGCCTGTCAGAATCTGGCCCTGGTACCCAAGCAGAAGCAGAGGAAGCTCCAAAGGTCCGTCTTCTAGTACGACCATCAAATTCAGAGGCCCCCTCTCCAGATGCAAGGATCAAGCAACTCGAGGAGGAAGTGCATAAGCTAAAGACAGACACTACGGCTGCGGTTGCAAAGGAAGGCCGCCGTTTGGAGGCATCAATCATCAAAGCGATCAAAGCAAACTCTCAGGAGAGCCAGGGTATGGAGAAGAAGCGAATGGAGAAGCTGGTTCTTGCTATGTCCCAAACCATCTTGCAGGACTTGCCCAGGCAGTTGGCGGATACCGTCAAGGTAGAAATGGCAGCTTTGGAGGAGAAGATTGCAAGTTCGATTGCCGCCTCTGTGACAAGCTCCTTGGAAGCGTCAATGGCCAAGACAATCCAAAGCAGGTTACCCGGAGCAATCAAGGGCACTCTGACGGATGCTCTCAGGAGCAACTTCCAGGCATCTGTTATCCCATCCTTTGAAGCTGCTGTTAGGGAAATGTTCACACAGATAGATGCTTCTCTCAATGCAGGACTCCAGCAGCAGCTCAACTCAACATCCGAAGTTGCCAAGGTCTCTGATTTACTGGAACAAGCCTCTCAGCTGACAGAAACTCTGCGTGTGGAAATAACCGAAGGACAGCGCAAGCTACTGGCGATGGCAGCAGACGAACGTTCTCGAGCATTGAAGGGGCAAATAGGGTCACAGTCATATACAGGAGATGGTTCTGCAATGATGGGCACATCCTTGGAGCAACTTGAAGCTAAACTAGATCCCACCATTGAACTGAAAGGCCTTGCAGAAGCCGGGAAATATGAAGAAGCTTACAACAAGGTGCTGAGTCTGGGAGATGTCGAGACTGTGGTGTGGCTATGCAAGCAGGTGGATGCAACTGCGATCTTCAACTTCACACCGCCACTGCTTTCTCAGGGTGTGCTGTTGTCACTCATGCAGCAGCTAAGCACAGATCTTCAGAAAGATACTACCCTCAAACTCAGCTGGATACAGAATACTGCTTTGGCCTTGGATCCCCAAGACCCTGTCTTATCAGTTCATATGCGGCCTATTTTGCAGAGTACTTTTGTAGCCCTCAATAGCCGCTTGCGAACAGCAAAGTCAGGAGAAGCTGGACAAATCAAACTGGTCATCCATCTGATGAATTCACTTCTTACTGCCTGCAAGTGAGCTATGAATGACTGCAAAGTCGTGTCAGGTCGCACTGCAGGTAATCTCCCTTGCTTTCAAAGCAGGTTGGTGCATGGTGCCTTTGTACGGTCATACTTGCTGCATTGGGCAAGAAGGATTTGGCAATCAAGGAGTTTCCAGTTGCTGTTTCAGGGATTTCAGACTAATCCGCCTTTGTGTGTTGCAGATCCTGCCTACTGAACGCCTTGTTTGAACGGCCCTCTGAAGGGCGTCAATTTGCACCAGGGGTACCATTGTAGGTCGCCCATGTGCACATTGAAGGGAGAGGTGGGTTGCCGCAAGCTTCTCAACAAGACGTTTACTCTGCTCCTTGCTGAGCTCGTCTCCGAACATGACTGCTCCTCTGCAGGCCTTCGACTTCAGCAGAGCATTTATTTTGCATGGGATAGCTTGAGCTCCGCATGTTTCGGAAAGCTGATGCAAGTACTCCCTCAGAAATGCCTCTCCTAACATTGCACCACATATGCAGGGTACTGAAACGATGTAGCATTTTGCTGGCATTTGCACTGCTCTTTCCCCATGATCGGCTTGGTGCCTTACAATCCAGCCCCATCTTTCTAGCCTTTCCTTGTAGAGCTCAGCACACGTGAATTCTTCAAACGTTAGTTCTATTTCTATGGGGGGCGAGACCTCCTGAGCTAAAGAAGTTCCTTCATTGCAGAGCCTGCTCCGTAATTCCTCTTGCAGGTGCTCCAGGCGCACCCTTTCATCTGCAGCGTGCTGATCGACGATAAACAGCATCCCATGTGCCCTGGCAAGGATAAACTTTCTATCTACTTGGCAGTAAGTATGTGCAGCTTTGAGAGCACTACGCGATATGGTAGTAGGGATCACCTCTCCCAGAGAATCAAGTTGTCGGAAGTAGGCCAGCTCAAGAATTTCACTTTGAACCAGTTTTTTCCATCTACTGCTTAATTCGGATGGTCCTTCAAGTTTGCAACCGCAACAGACTATGTCAGTCTGACATTTCAGTGCCTTACTGTTCCTTCCCCATTTGGCCAGTATCGAATCATCGTTGCTAGCGAAGTCTTCCCAGTCATGTTGCAAGCGGCCTGATTCGCCTTCAGGCAACAAGCGCTTCTTTGTTCGATTGAATTGAATCAAAGTTGATTGCAGGCTTTTCCTAAGGCCAAGTCCTTTGCCCCCTATTCGTTCGCCGAGAGGAAGTGCTTCATCTGCTTTGACTATTTGCATGGCGGCCAGTCTTGTACATTTCAGCTTTTTTGTCCCCAGTATTGACGCAAACCCTGCGTTGCTGTTGCTTGAAAAGTGCTTGGGTGGTAGTCTTTCAGCCCATGCCTCCAGAAGCCATTGGGTCAGAAGCCTTTCTACCAGGTTTGCATCGACAAATTCCATCGAAGATTTGTCTTGCTCTTGCAGCAGATCAAAAGATCCTGATGGGCAACGTATGAACAGCACATAATATGGCAAGGCCGCACCAGCACTGATCACTGTACCCGTCTCTGTGTTTCCAGCCCTTCTTTCAAGGCTAGAGCAAACACAGAGGAAGGCTTGATCGAGCATTTGATGGATTGGGCTTTTTCGTACCACCTTACGATTGACAAAGAGGTACTGCTTAGTCTTTTCCCTTCCGCCGTGTGGAGGCAGGCTGATGACGCCGTCCAATGCCCAGTTGCTGTCACGGACACTGGCACGTTTGAAGTATTCCGCATTTGACTTGCCCAAACTCGTGAAAAAAAGATCAAAGGGATCGGTAGCGATCTGATGCCGGACAAGATCCCCTCTTCTTTTCTCTTCCACTTGAAACCTGCACTCTTGGTGGCTCATGGCTAGACATTGGATGGTGTGCCGGATGGAGTCTGCTTCTTTGCGCAGCACTCGCTCGTTCACCTGCTTCCTACGCACTGGTCGGTTGAATTGGAAATTTTCCACGTACACGCTCGTCCCTGCCTCTTCTCGTGTCGTTTTTTCGATTCCAAATCGAAGCACGACGTTCCCTTGCACGGTTTTGCAGTAGGTCTCGAAGCTCCCTTTCTTCCTGGAACGGATGGACAAGGTGGACAGCTCTGCCAACGACGCCATCGCTTCCCCTCGAAAACCCAGCGTCTCAGGACCATCTTGGAGTTCTCTCATCGTCCTAATCTTCGACGTGCAGTGCCTCTTCCCACATTCGAGGAGATCTTCTCGTCCCATGCCGTGTCCGTCGTCGTGCACTTCCAGCCGTCGATTCTGCAGGTCGGCCCAGATCCGCACGCACGTGGCGCCTGCGTCCAAAGCATTGCAGGCGAGTTCTTCCACCACCTGGTCCAATCCGTTCAGCACCGTTTGCGATCGTACGGCGTCCGCGACTTCCTTGGGAAGCGCGTGCAGCTTGGCCATGCCGTCGTCCTCGAACCGTCGCACGTGGGTGTGGGTCCGATCGATCGAGACACGTGTTCCTTTCGTCCTTTCCACGGTTCCTTTCAAAGGCTCCCTTTCCTCCCGATCGAAGGTTCGAATCGAACCCGTATCCGGATGGGCCAGGCTGGCGACGGTGGAGGGTCGGTGGGATCCAGGCTGGCGGTTGGACGTGACACGACGTGCGTCGATGCGTGGCAGACGCGGCCATGGGTGCGAGAAGCGGCACGGTGGAACGATGGTGGACCGCGTGAAACCGCGAGCGGAGGAATCGCGAAGGTAGGAACGACGATGCATCGCGCACCCCAACGAGACGATGCACATCATGTCCAGATTCGCCAGCCCCTCCTTCCATCCGCTTCCTCGACGTTTCAACCACCAAAGGTCGTGAAGATGTCGGACCGTCCATCCGTCGATGCAGAACACGCTCCTTGCACCGTTGTCAGCTTTCCTTTGGAACTACCACGAGGTTGTCGATGCACGCCACTACGTCCACAAAGGGGGGCATTGGACACCCACCCATCCGACCAAAAGGGGGGCATTCGCGTCCGCCGCCTCTCGGCGGCGCGTCGGCTATGGTGCGCGAGCGTCTTCGCGATTGCACGTCCGCAAGCACGCGTCGAACGATGATCCAATCGACCCACTTGGTAGCTGAACCTTCCTTGAGGACAACACACATGCACCACGATCTGACGACGCGAGGAAGAACGGCACCTACGCCGAAAGAAACCGAAGAGCACGTCCTGACCGAGGATGGAACGATGGTCGCAACGATTCGTGCAGAAGGCAGGAAAGATACGACGGTATGTCATACTTTGAGGTAGGTGCAGCGCGAAGGACCACTCTCGGATATACTTTAGCGTGGACGCTCCATCCAAACGGGAGCTACGTCCGTTGGACGACAATGTCAAGAATTCTGGGCGAAAGTCCCCGGGCTATGAGGCAGAAAGTGCCAGCCTTAGCAGGTAGGACCTTCACTGACCTACTTTCGGGTAGGAAGTGGAGCAGCTAGCCATCGATACAGTTATGTGGTCAGTGGGTTACAACCCACCAACAGAACGGGGCTTACTCTCGTGCTGACGCCTACACCTCCCCAGCGTTCTTTTGCGTGTCACTTCCAGGTGGTCCCTTGCCAAAGATGCACCAATTACTTCAGGTACGCAGTCGTGAGCTCTTCTTCCTTGGCGGAGAAAATGATGACCAACATTCACCTACACAGACCTGATCCGATGCTCCTATGCACTGTGGAAAAACCTATGCACCACTCTGATTCTCCGCATAACCCCAACGAACCTTGAATGAGAGGACCACGGTGATAACATCCTTTCAATTCAAGCGTGTGCAAGTATCTGACCCGGCGCCGCACGGTGTGGCCTCTGCAGGGTTTCCGTGGATCTGACCCATGGGTAGGGACGAGCTGGAGGTCGGCACTGTACATTGGTTGTCGATAATTCTTGTAAGATACAATGTTTACAATTCAAGCCTCTTCCAAATGCAGCAACCATCGCTGACCGTACATTGAAGCACGTAGGCCTGGCACGGGGATCAGACCGCATTTAGACTTCCTGGAAGTCTTTTTCGTACTCCCCAAATTTGGGCTCTTTATTCTTCGGTGACCTGTCGTTTCGTTCTTGACTCCTTCCTCCAAACATGCGGTTGAAAAAGCCGGAACTGTGGTCTTCCTGTTTGTCTTCGTACGTTCGGAAGAGCTCCTCTGGAATGGGCAAGCCGAGGCTTCGCTGCATTTCGAGCATCTGCCGGAAGATTCCTTCGATGGGATCTTCGTTCGGTCCACCGAAAGGGACTCCTGGCCTTCCACCTCGCTCCAATTCTTCGACACCGCCAAGCGCGTTTCCCCAACCGCCGAATGGGAGCTGCATGTTCGCACCTCCTTCGTCGGTGGTTTCTTCCGTCACTACTTCGACTTCCTCACGCGGCCTGCGTTCGGCATGCAAGCACTTTTCCGTCAGCATGTCTCGTTCCTGTGAAAACTGCCGTCCTAACATTCGCATGGTATTGCACCTCTTCCGCTCACCTTCCTGGACACTGTCGGAATTTCCTGCGGACACGTTCGCACTTCTGCTTCAACCTTCCGTCTTCGTCAGGCACACTTCGACAGGTGATGCTTTCGGAGGTGGAGTACGTGCATCCATGCGGTTCTTCCGTCCGTCCTTCTCCTCCTTCCAGGTTCCGCATGCCTCGCAAAGCGAATCCGCGTCCGTCCATCCCGCACGTCTGCGCGCACGTGTCGCAAGAGCAATGGCGACGATACGGCCGTCGGTGCTCGACACCTGCACCATGTCCCTTCGTGGACCGTCGAAAGACCGTTTGAGACAGCTGTCCACGGTCGGTCCCTCGATCCACCACCGGGTTGGACCGCATGCAGTCGTGGACGTCGTCCCGGACCTTCCTTTCAAGGATTCGGGGTTAGACCCGACCACGTTCGGGGTCAGACCCGAGACAGGTTGGGTTGGAAAGGGGAACGTGGCGGGGAAGCTCGCCATCGACGTCATCGCGACCGACGGGCATCGACGAGCGGTAACGACGTGCAAGCGAGGCGCATCGAGCGGCAATTGCGTGGAGTCAGGACGGGAAACAGCCATGGAAACGTGCACACGCGCGTGGAGAGTCGAAGGCGCGCGTCTCGGGAGAGCAGCGGGCGTGCGTCCGAGCCGACGAACGGGACGGTGGGAAGGACTGCAGTGCAGAGCTGCAACAGCACCAGGACGAAAGAGAGGAAGAGAATCCATCTGCGTGGTCGGTGGAGGGTTCGGAGGCCTGTTGACCGCCCTGAAGCTAGACTCCTTTCTCTGGCCAGACGGAAAACCAAACATTGTGCTGGTGAACCGGGAGGAAAGATTCCTGTTCAAGCCACTGATGTACGATTATCTCACGGGAGAATGTGATGTGAACGACGTGGCACCCAGGTTCGAAGACTTGCTGGAAAGCACGTCTATCGAGTTCTGCCGAGGCGAAGTCTCCGGCATCGAGCTCCAGCAGACGACGGGAGAAGGGGTCATCTCTGTGGGAAAGGATCAATCCGTTCCATTTGACCACCTGGTGGTGGCCGTTGGTGCATCGACCAGGTTTCCATCGGGTGTGCCTGGTGCACGGGAGCTTGCAGTGCCTTTCAGCACTTTCGACGATATGCTTCAGGTTGAAAATTCATTGAAAGACTTGGAAGGTCGCTCCGGACCCTGCAAAGTTGCTGTTGCAGGAGGGGGGGTTGCGGGCGTCGAATTGGCCTGTGCTGTGGCCTCCTGCCTCAAAAATCGACCGGATGCAACTGTATTGCTACTGTCAGGATCAGCAGAAGTCATGGAAAAGTGTCCTGCAGGACACAGAGAAGCTGCCAAGGCGGAGATGAAAGAGTTGGGCGTAGAGGTGCTTGATACTGCAAGAGTACTGTCGGTGGAGGAAGTGGAGGGCCAAAAGCAAGTGCACATCAATCTTGGCGGGGAAGAGCGTGTGATTGATACAGACTTGCTGCTTTGGACAGTAGGCCAGGCACCAGCGACTGCAGACTTGGGTGGTAGCTACGTGTTCCCAGTGAACGACAAAGGTTCGATCAAGACGGATCCGTATCTCCAGGTGGAGGGCCAGTCCAATGTGTTTGCTCTTGGTGACGCTTCTTTCCAAGCACCTGAAGTGTCGCCATACGTTGCCACGGCGCAAGTTGCACTCCAACAATCTGATTTCTGTGCATACAACATTTGGGCTTCCATGAACGGGCGGAAGCTTGTTCCCTTCCGCTACATGCACCTTGGAGATATGATGACACTTGGTCGCAGCACTGCTGCAATTACATTGCCACTAGGAAGTGGTTTCACCCTGGATGGCATTCTTGCATCTCTTGGTCGGAAGATAGCTTATGTCATCCGTCAGCCCACGCTTCAGCAGCAAGGCCGGGTCGGGCGCGGGCTGCTGGAAAGAGAGGGTGGTGAAGCTGGCAAGGCACTGGGACCTTTGCTCCAGCTGTTTGCCACGGAAGCCGACAAGCTCCTTCAGCAGAGCAGGGCTTGAGTACCCTTTGTTTCGCACTGCAATAATCCGTGTCCCTCGATGTGTTCAGACGGTTTCGACCTATTCGCTTACGTTGCCACGTGGCCATGATGTGCTCTTCGTTCCTTCGTCCCTTTCCATCGTTTCGCGTCGTGTCCTTTCGCATCATGCGTCGCACAGGAAGCAGAGGGAGCAGCAGCAGGCGCAGCATCCGCAATCGTTCAAGGCATCCAGGCATCCATTCTCTTCGAACCGCTGGTCGAAAGGATCGTTCAGCAGCCTGGACATTCGCTGTGCGTCGATGGGTGGGCTTCCTTCTTCCATGGTCTTCGCGTCACCGTGAGTCGGCACGTGTCGTCTTCTTGACGTACACGTGACGTGTTGCGTAAAGGAGCAGCTTACGTGAGTCCTTCCTGCTCGCAATTCCGTCCGTTTGGTTTCGTTGGCGTGGGACGTGTACGCGCACGCCTGTGTGTGTGGTTACGGGTTGTGAAGACGATGACGAAACCCTTGTCGAACACGTGTCGAATCGGCGCATGAAAGGACGCATGGAGGATCCAAACAGGGTCACCTCGGACGTAGCAGCCACGAAGGACGAAAGATGGGACCACGCGCTGGTAACCTGCCGTCTTCTTCGGCCATTTATTTTCGATCACAATTTCTTGCACATCTCCTTGATGCGCTTGCCCAGACCTGGGATCTGGCTCTCAAAATCTTGGGCACACGTGGAAATGCATGCCTCCATCCGCTTCTGGGCCTCTTGAAGCTGCGAATCGCTCGGTTCAGCCGGCAACTTCTCGCGTGAAACGTCCTGGCAACGCACGGCGCAGCGTTGAAGCCTCTGCTGGAAATCTCCCAACTCGTGGTTGACCACAGCTTCCATCCTTTGCACCTTCTCCGAACATGACTGCACGCACGATTGCAAATCCGTCTGGTTCTTGGCAGTGTCGCAACACGCCGCACTGCACTTGAAGGCTTCCTTCTGCAGTGGACGGCTCACCGTACGATCAAGATCTTCCGACAACGTCTCCAACGCCTGACGCATTCCGAACCCTCGCGTCGCGTCAGCATCTCCATTTCCTACCCTGCTGCAAATCACCGTGTCTTTCGATGCGCTCACCTTGCGGATGGCTTCGGCCTTCGCCTCCATCGCGCCTGTCTGTACTTACGATTCTTCCACCACCAGGTCGGGGAATGGGGCCGAATGGGTGGGATCCAATGCAGGTTGGAGGTCGTCGGACAGCCACAAGACCAAGGAGTTGTCGATGTTGCTACAAACGTAACGTACCACCTGCATACGATGATCCAACCAGATGCTGCGCATGGCGAACGATTTGGTCGACTGCGACCTTCCAAGCATCGTCGTGGAACGTCCTGCGGAGAAGCCAGCGGAGAAGGAGGCGTAATGTCTCCAGATTTCCTACCACCAATTGGCCACAGACATCGAACATAACCTTCTGAAAGATACCCAGATGGACCCTATACTCGTCCGTGTTACCTTCGGATAGTAGCCCAAAGATTGCTTCACACCTACTTTCCAATTCTGTCTTGAACGAATCCCATGGCTGTGTCAGTAACGATTCCAAAGGAGAGCCATGTCGGGCACCCTGCCCTGCTCCCTCAGCTGCATCATCACTATTCCTCTCAAAAAGCCTTGTGCGAATCACTCGACGGCTGTGCGTGTACGTGGCCTTCACTTCTCTTTGGATGCTTTTCGGCAGCTCAGCAAAGACTGCTGGATCCACCTGTGTGAATGTCATACAGTCCTCCGCTCTGGCTGGAACTTCAAGCCTGGCGGTCTGGCAGGGAGATTTAGGCTTTGCTCGCGGTGACTTGCGTACTTTTGGGGGGCTTTTCTTTGTGGACTTGCCTCTTGGTTGCTGTAAATTCACGTGCAACTGGTAAGCACGTTCAAGTTCAGCCTTGACCTCTGCGGGAAGCACACGTAGAACCTCCTTGTCCACCTGAGACAGTGGAGGCAGGGTTACTGGGCTACCCAATAAGCCCGTTTTCCTGCACAAGTTCTTGGGGACAGGTGATTGTTCTGGCTTCGGAAGCTGGTTAGTTTTACTCAAAAGTTGAGCATTCTCCTTTGGTGCAATGCTCTGCCCCCCCATTTCCCTGCTCCCAGAAAGTGGCTGTTCTCCTTCAACGGGCGCCCCCTTTTCTGCCTGTTCCACCAAATATCTTGCAATGGATCCATTCTTGGAAGGCGATGCACAAAAGCCTTGCCCATTGTCAAGGCGGGTGACGGAAATACCCACTCCTCGTACTTCGTTGGCTGGAAAACGCATGGATTGCCACAGGGACAGGCAAGAGTTCATCAGCTCCTTCGCATCGTCGATACAAGTTGAAAGGGTGAGAGATTTGCTGAGGTTGTCGCATTTTCCATGTCCAAGGAACTTGTATGGTTCGTTGGCTCCCTGCTGTTTGCGCTTCAGCTTCAGAGTGACACACCGCCCCTTGAGCTTCGCGTGGCGCAATCGTTTCTGGACTTCACCACATAAATCTTCGATGAACTTGATTGCTTCGGCCTCATGGTTGAACCTCACGCCCCAGTTGACTTCAGCGCCAATACTCTTCCTTGTTTGCTGGGTTTCAACTTTCCTGCCATCAATGCCCCTGCAATGATTAAATAAGAGCTCCCCGGTTTTCTCCCCGAATTCCTTCTGGAGAGCGCCTTTGGGCACTTCCACCAGATCTGCACATGTGTAGATATTCATCGCAGTGAGCTTCTGCCTTGTGCACCATCCTACACCAGGAAGCTCGGCCACTTTCATGGATTCTAGGAATGCCGCTCCCTCTTCAAAAGAAACAAAGAGTTGCCCATTGGGCTTGGCCCTTCCAGTTGCAATTTTCGAAAGCAGCATATTGCATGATATGCCAGCACTTGCAGTGCAACCAGTGCGAGAGAATATCTCGGATCTTACCTTTGAAGCCAAGCTGATTGGATCGCCCAAGTTAGTCGCATCGATGTACGCCTCATCACAGCTCACAGGCTGAACCCTCCCAGGAAACATTCTAAACATGATTAGATAGACTTCCTCGCTCACATCTTGATAGAGATCAAACTGATATGGCATAACGATGAGTTGCGGGCAGAGCTTTTTTGCTTCGCCAATGAACATGTTGGCTCGAACACCGAACTTCCTGGCTTCATAATTGGCTGATGAGACCTCTGCTTTGCCTTGATTGCTATTGGAGTGACAGACAACGAGAGGTTTTCCGCGTGCATGTGGATTCTTCAGCATGGCCACCGAAGCGAAGAAGCAGTCCATGTCCACGTGAATGATTGCCCGGGCGAAGTGCCCATCCTGCCTGATTGGTGGTATTGCTTGCTCTTGGGAGACCTTGACCATGAGACTTTCGATCCTCTCTTTCCAAGTACCAATAAAGTGGAGCCGTGAAGCTTTGAAGTAAGTATTCATGAAGTTTGGATCGTGCGAGGAGGACCTCGGGCGACCGCCAAGGACTGCACAGGAACTTCTTGCTTCTTCTGCTACTCGCAGTGCTTCTCTCAAGCTTTTGTCTGCTCCCGTGGTAGTTGCAGCGCTGTCAAACCCACTTTCCATGCTCAGTCGCTCTGCATCGTTTGGCGCAGGCCTCCGAAATCCGTCAAGCGTGGTTTGTCCTGGTTGCAGTTGCAAGCGTGGCAGTCCGAATTCTTCTTCTGGGAGTCGCTTTCCTTGTTTCAAGCTTTCTGTGATCCATCCGGGTTTCACAACGACGGGTGCAGGCTTTCTCTCATTGAGAATTTGTATGATCTTCGATTCTGGGAGGTGTGTGCACACGATGTGCGTGACCCGTTCTCTTGAGTAGTAGTTCTCGAACCTACCACCGTGCACCGCCATGATGTCCTTGATTTCTTCCCAGGAGGGTTCCGTGTACCCGTTCACGTGAACCGAGACTCCTCTGAAGATTGCGTCATCGTCCGTTTCCGCCACACTCGCGGTACGTTGGAACTGGATTTGCAGCTTCCGTTTCTTCTCGGCCATGTAGTCTCGGTGGCTCCCTCCGTGGTGCTTTCCGATCGGCACGGAAGGTTCCATGGCGTCTCCTCCACGCGTGTGTGCTCCAACACCACCCTCGTCCTCTCCCGTTCACCTGCTCCGCACCTCTGGCGTCGCCATCGACCCTGGCCACGTGCGCACGCCTGCTGTGCCTGCTGGACGTCTGACCGTGCTGCGCGTGCTGCGCTTCGAGACCCCTCCACGAAGCACGGTTAACTCGGAAGTTAACTTTTGGGGGTGGAGGTACGTTTCGAATGCACCAGAGACGAAGGGGTTCTCGTCGGTCACGTGGCCATGGCGGAGCAACCGGACGAAGCGTCCGGCATGGAGAACGGGACGCACGAGGACGTGGAGGAGACGGAAGAGGAGGTGGACCTGGAGAGTGTGGTGGACGAAGAGGACGACGCGGAGGATCAGGCGGAAGAAGACTCGTCCTTCAGCTTGGAACACTCGTATTCAGGGGTCGAACGAGAGAAGTTGGATGACATACCCGAAAACAAACCTTGGTTCTGGACCAAGAAGCTGAGAAGACAGAGGCTGGTGAAAATTCGATGGTGGCCGTGGCCCAGAGATCCGCGAGATGACCCAGACGCCGTCTTTTACGGCAGATCTTCTCGCGAGTATCGTGTCGACAACACAGAGTTGACTGGCTCAGGGTCCCTAGACAGCAGGCATTCGTTCTCCAGCCAAATGTCCCAACATGGACCTGCGCAGGCAAAGGAAGAGGAGCAGTTTGATCCCTTGGACAAGCCAGTATTTTGGTGGTGGTTCCCTAAGTGGGTCCTGACAGGAGAAGGGTATCACAAGTTCATCGATCAGCAAGAAAACTACCGCTTCCTGGCAGATAGGTTTGGTTGGGAACTCCCACCTCCACAATACAAAGATGGACCAGCTCTTGCAATAGCTTTCTACCGGCAAAAAATAATTGGGCAAGGAAAGTGGATGTACAAACGACGGTTCAATATTCAAACCATGTTCCATTACCTTGGGGTTGCATGGCTCCTCGAACAAGTCAGGTCCTATGCTTACGAGACCGACAAGAAAGGCAGAAGAAAGCATCCATACCTAGGCAATGTACTGTATGGCTTTATTGTTTCGTTGGTGGGTGTGTTGTTTCCCAGCATCATCACAATTGTGCTGTATGGGTTGATCCCGCTTCAGGGTGTGACAGACTGTGCATTCAAAGACCAGGCTGTCTTCCTCCTATTCACAAACCCGGTCAGTTATGTGATTCTTGGATTTACTCAAATCACCCTCTTCATTGGTTGTATAGACGAACGCCTTCCCTGGAGGCCGTTTCGAAAGTATGCTCCCATCCTTCTGGCTGTGTATGTGATGCAAGTGGTAATTTCTTTGCCAATTGTTTTAACTGTGGGATATTACACCATGCAGGGTATTGTTGCTCTGGCCATAAATACTATTGTTGTTTGCATTGGTATAAGACTCAGACTGAAGGCCCTGGTCGACTACGGAACAAAACATTACCCAAACATAAGAGAACCCAAGCGCGAAGAAGACATCAAGCATGGTAATTTCAAAATGAGTGGAGTTGTGAAGAAAGGGAAACCTCGAAATGAAGATGCCATCTTTAGGGAGGTGCATAGAAAGGCAAGGGTATATTACAAAATTCTCATCACTCAAACTATCACTTACTTTGTTTATTTTGGTTGGATATTTGCCTACAAAGAATCTGGTAGAGTTGGTCAGACTGCTCTAGCAGTGGCTCAATTCGTGGTGGAGACAGCCTCAAGAAAAATTCTTCAACACATGACCAGTCGCAAGTGGACTGGGGGCGGGATGTACCAGGTGGATGTGAGCTTCTTGATATGTGCGGCATGGGTTTACAGTGCACACGGCGTGTTTGTGGCTTTTGCGACACCAAATTTCAAAGCAAATGCTGCCGCTTTCATTGCAATCTTCGTCGAGCAGTTAGGAGCGAACGTGTTCATTGCAATGTTGCATCAGTCGCAACTGTGGTTCCGTTTTCGAAGTTGGATCAAAATCTGGCCTCGGACGTTTGTGCGGGGCATACGCAGGCAGGACCCAGAAGTGATTCCGATTTATGAGGAAATGGACTTGGATGGCAGGGGCTGCACGAATGCTCATGGTGATTATCGGCGTGCCAAGATCAGGTTTGACATTTTCAAGTTTTTGGGCATTGTCACTGGGTACACCTGCTACGTTGCAAACACTGTAGTGATGCGATATGGTCCCAACAAGGAATTCTTCCCTTTCAATTCTGACAGTGGACCAAACATACTTGACAAATCAAGTCTACCCTTTTCAGACCAGGATTATTTTGTATCGCTCTACTTTGCTGCAGGCATAGTGGTCTCTTCGCTTTTGGGCATAATCTGGACTTCGTTCTACATCAACAAGCTTTACCCGTTCATCGGCATATACTGGCAAGAAATGAATCAAACATTCCACAAGGTACCGGAGTATTTGGGTTTTTACTTGATGATCATTACGTCGAATGTGATGCTGGGAGTGATGGTCTTCTTGATCCACAACCGAGTGTGGTATGCAGACATTGGCGACACCACAGGAAGCTGTAGAGCTTGAATATTAGTTACGTATGTCAGCTTTCACGGCTGGTGCGCGATCTTCTGTCCACCGTTGAATAAAGCAGGGTCCTATACCTTTTTTGTCATTGTTCCACCAGGTGATTTTTTTTGTTCCATCTGGATCGGCCTGGGCTGGACGGATGGGAGCGTTGTCCTTCCTCTTCGCACCACGTCCCCCCGACCTCGTCGCATCGATGATCCTTCCGATCGATCCGAACCGTTTCCCCGTGTCTCGCGGAGGCACATCGTCCACGTTGTCCGGGGCGTGGGGGAGGCGAGGGTGCGGTTGATCGGGACGACACCCGGGTTCGTTTCGCGTTTGATCGGACAGCTGGGCGGGGTTTGAAAGGAGCTGCGTTCCTTTGTCCCAGGTCGATCGGTCCAGCACACTCCTCTTGGAAAGGGGGTGGCGACGACACCCACGAACGGTTCACGTTCGGCCATGGTGGGTGATGAGGAGGAGCGCATTGCACGTGAAGCACTGGACAGGTCCACGAGGAGTTCCAGGGATGGAGGTGGTGGAGGGAGGGAAGAGGAAGGTAGCGTCGAATGGAACGGAGGTGCGGAAGAGACCGTGCTATCGTTGGAAAGCAGCTGGGCGGAGAGCTACGACGGATTGGAAAAAGAAGAGCTGGAAGACCTGCCGGAGAACAAACCCAACTTCTGGACCAAGAAAATAAAGGTGCTCTCCCTCAAAAAGATTGGCTGGTGGCCGTGGCCACGAGATCCGAGAGACGATCCAGATTCCGTTTTCTATGGGAGGGATTCAAAGGAATACCACGAAGACGCTTCCAAACTGGAAGAATGCCGAGTAAAAAGGTCGGGAAATATGTCTTCGGATGGTTCCTTTGGGTGGGGACCCGCACAAGTTCCCAAAGATCAACAATTTGACCCCTTGGACAAACCAGTCTTCTTTTGGTGGTTTCCTAAATGGGTCCTCACCGGAGAAGGGTACCACAGGTTTGTTGACCAACAAGCACATTACCGTATGATGGCTGACAGGTTTGGTTGGGAGCTACCTCCTCCTCCCTATGGAGATGGCCCGGCCCATGCCATTGCGTTCTATCGCCAAAAAATCATCGGCCAAGGAAAATGGGTGTACAAACGACGATTCAACATCCAGACCATGTTCCACTTTCTGGGAGTTGCCTGGCTTCTACGGCAAGTTCGAACGTATGCGTACGGAATGGACAGCAACGGAAACTTGAAGCACCCCTATGCCGGAAATGTTCTCCACGGGTTCATCATTGCGCTGGTTGGGGTGATCTTTCCCAGTGCTATTGTGGTGATTCTGTATGGGTTGATTCCACTCCGAAGTGTAGACGATTGCAGTTTCACTGAGCAAGCAGTTTTCCTCCTCTTTACAAATCCCATGAGTTATGTGATCATTGCGTTCACTCAGATCACGATCTTCATCGGATGCATCGATCAAAGGCTACCTTGGAGACCTCTCACCAAATACGCAGCGATCCTTGTTGCTGTGTATGTGATTCAGGTTGCCATTGCAGTGCCTATAGTTCTAACTGTTGGGTACTATGCAATGCAGGGGCTGATTGCTCTGGCAATAAATACAGTGGCTGTCTGTGTAGGCATAAGGCTGCGACTCAAGGGCTTGGTAGAGTACGGTAGGAAGCATTTCCCAAACATAGTGGACCCAGCTCCAGAAGCTGAAAACTGGGACAAGACTCCAAATCATCCAAACGGAGAGGCTCCGCATGGGAAAAAATGGAAGCATGGTCTGTACAAAGAGATCCACAGGAAAGCAAGGGTTTATTACTGGATCCTTGTAACGCAAACTATCACCTACTTTGTTTACTTTGCCTGGATATACGCTTACAAGGAAGCTTCTACTGGAGGTCTCATTGCATTGACCATCATGCAGTTCGTTGTAGGGACAGGATCTAGGAAATCACTGCAACATTTGACCAGTAGAAAATGGACAGGAGGTGGAATGTTCCAAATCGATGTGAGTTTCCTCGTTTGCTCAGCTTGGGTCTTCAGTGCAAAGGGAGTGTTTGTGGCCTTTGCAACGCCAAATTTTGATGCAAGCGTGGGGGCGTTTGTGATCATCTTCCTCGAAGAATTCATTGGAAGTATCTTGGTTGCTATGCTGCACCACTCTCAGCTGTGGTTCAGATTCAGGTGCTGGATAAAGATTTGGCCTCGAAGTTTTGTGCGATGCATCAGAAGGCAGGACCCTGAAGTTATTCCTATTTATGAGGATATGGATCTGGATGGGCGTGGGGTCACCAACGCTCATGGGGACTACCGTCGAACCAAGATCCGTTTTGATTACTTCAACTTCCTTGGAAATATCACTGGATACACATGCTATGTCATTGTGTCGGTGATCTTGAGATATGGTCCAAACAAGGAGTTCTTCCCTTTCAATGATGATGCTGGACCAAGTGTTAAGAATGACTCCAGCATGCCTTTTTCTGATGAGGATTACTTTGTTACTCTTTACTTTGCAGCAATTGCTGTGGGGTGCTCGTTGCTCGGAATAATCTGGACATCTTTCTACATCAACAAGTATTACCCCTTTATTGGGGTCTATTGGCAGGAAATGAACGAGACGTTTTCGAAAGTACCAGAGTACATGGGTTTCTATCTCATGATCATCACCTCAAATGTGATGTTGGGCGTGATGAGTTTCTTGATTCACAACCGCATTTGGTATGCTGGAATTGGAGGCACTGCAGGCACATGCAAAGTCTAGACACCATGCACTTGATGATGTATCTGTACTAGCAAAGAACCTGCTCCTCCTTGCTCGTTAAATGAAATGCTTTGAACATTTGTACTGCTCCTTTGTGTGAAACCGCAATTGCTGAAACTGTAGAATGTGAAGGGATTAATTCTTCCCGGGGGCATGTTTGTTCCATTTGTTTGCTCGATGCGAGGAGCCCAAACATCGAACGAGATGGTACTTCCAGAAAGTATTGGCAGCTGTACGTCAATGGTTCAGAGCGCCCGCACATGTATGGGGACGGTGCAAGCCCAAAACATGGTGCCATAAAGATTCTTTTGAAATGGAGTTGCTAGGAAGCAAGCTCTATTAGAAGAGTAGTAGACTGTCACGCGGCAATCTTGGACTCGTTGAGAGAGAATGAACCCCTGCTCTTCGAACGTAAACATGCAATTACTTCAAGTAATTGTGAGACCTTGTGAGAGGAGTACTCGATTTGTCAAGTGTAGTGAGTGTGTCCATGATCTTTCTTCTAGTCTCTCGTTGTTCTCGTTGGTGGAAGACAAGAGATTAGAAACAAGATGTACAAAACCTCCGAAACGGACAAGTTCGGATAAATTTGAGGAGTCGTCGTCTCTTCCTTTGAGCTTTACAATGACAATTCTAGCACGAAATGGTGTGGTGGGATCCCATGGACCAACAACCGAGTCGGCAAGGCATGGTGCATGTACACTTCTGCGTGAAGTTTTAAATTTAGAAGTAAAAACTTTGTCACCATTCCGTTCCTCGATCATTCACTCCACTTGAAGTGTTGTGCACATGTGAAGGACGAGGTGCTCGAGGCACACTTGTACTCTGTGTCTACGTTGGGGTTCTTCATATATAAGTTATGACCGCAAATGAGTAGGCATGGATGTGCCGGCCTTTACCCTTGCTTGATGGTGCTCGCCTTGCGAATGCCATAGGTCAATAGATTACCTTACCAACCGTTTCTTTGCGTGTGCTACGCACGGTCTAACGATATTTCCTAGCCAATGTTGTGAAGAAACAACATCTCCTTTGTCTACCACATCAATCGACGACAATTTGAACGATTGATTTTGCAAAATGGTCTTCAAGTACAACTTCTAACCGAAAGCATTGTACCAACACCTAATGCATCGTTGGCATGGTCAATGCAAGTCGTTGTCCTTCGCATAAACAAAGCAGCAAGATTCCATTCTTGCCGATTCGCTTTGGAGGATTAGGCATCTTGCCTCTTCAAGCAAACATTAGTTGAGGTTAAGGATTGGATTCATACATGTCGACCGGGTTTGATGCGACCGATGCCCATCCTGATCACGGGCACTGGATTCTGCCGTAGAAAGTCTAGGTTGCGTTCGTTGCACGATCATCCAAGGCCAACATCATTGACGACAACAAGATGGTCCACGGTTGGGCTACCTCCGCTCCTTGCGTTTGGGTTGGGCATCAGGCACGTTCGCGAGTCACCACCGCGGCTTTGTCCCCTCTTTCTTCGTCCTCTTCTTCTCCTACCTTATTCCGCCTCTCCCTTGCATACTTTTACGCGGCACACGCTCGTGTGAGTTCGGTTGCACCGTTGTCTTTCACCAATGGCTCGTGCAAGTCATCTTTGGTGGTTGAGCAACTGGATGGGACTGGTTGTGACTGGAGTGGACAAGCGTCCAGTGGTCGATACGTCGGCGACACGAAATGGCGTCGGACATGGAGGAGCGGGAGGCGCGCCTTCGCGAAAAGCGAGAGAAGCGGAAGAGAAGGAGGGAAGCGGACCTTGACAACGCAGCAGCAGCGGAGGGGATGGAAGAACACGCGACGAATGGTGGACGTCCATGGACCGTGTCCATCGCTGTGGCCGGTTCCATCATCGAAAATGCGCAGAAGTTCGATCTCAAGACCGCATTGGCGGGACAGATCGCGCGTGCGGCAACCATCTTCAACGTAGACGAAGTGGTGGTGTACGATGACCTCTACGACGCTTCTACGGGCCATTCCAAAGCGTCCACCTTCCTTGCACGTGTGCTGCAGTACTTGGAGATGCCACAGTACTTGCGACGTGCGCTGGTTCCCGTACATCCAGATTTGAAGCTGTGCGGCACATTGCCGCCTTTGGATGCACCGCACCACCCACGCGCCCACGAATGGAAGGAATATCGGGAAGGCGTGGTGCTGCCACCACGCAACCAGCCGGATGCGCCGTCGGGAACCTTGTCCAAATTCGTCAATGTGGGATTGCCGCAAGAAGTCAAAGTGTATCCGCCGCTACCATCGGAGTGCAGGGTGACCATCCACATGGGTGTGGAACGTCCCAAAGGGATGGGGGGAAAGGAACCGTTGAAAGGAAGAGCCGTCGCTCCGGAAGAACCGCGCACCATACGAGGCATATATTGGGGATACACTACGAGGCTGTGTCAAGGCATCAGTGGCGTGTTTCGAGAATGTCCGTATCCAGAAGGGTACGTGCAGCTCGGCTTGCATTTGCATCCACGGTTGCAATCGTATGGGATCTTGCTGCTGACCTGTGACCGGGGCGTTCTGCATTGCTGCGTATCAGGTATGATCTGAAAGTGGGGACGTCGGAGCGTGGGGAAGTGGTGGATGTTCATTGGCATCCAAAGCCTTTCCGTCATGCGCTGGTGGTGTTGGGTGGGGTTGCAGGCATAGAGGATGCACTAGAGAAAGACATTCATCTCTCTGGTAAGGGAGGGTCAGACGTGTTTGATCACTACGTCAACATCTGTCCATTCCAAGGCAGCCGCACCATCCGCACTGAGGAAGCCCTTTTGATCGCCATGAGCGCGTTGCGTCCTTGTTTGGCATCTGCCGGTGGTGTTGGTTGTCCGCCTTCATCTCCGAACGGGGCATGAGCCACTTCTACAGATGTAAGTTTTGCACCACCCGCACGTATTCAAGTTCGCGTCTGCTTTCCCTGCTCATCTTGCTTGAACAGATTCGACTACCCCTTGCTTGGCACGGGCTGGTTTGGACTCGTCAGCACGTTGTACCTCCCATTGCGACGCTTTCGCGCTGTGCCCGACTCCATTGTTGTTTCTGTCTGCAGGGCCAGGACACTCCTTCCTGTGACCCTGGTCATCTGCTCTTTTTTTGTGGGCTTGGACCATCCATGACGTGCTGCACATGGCTGCACACCCATGGGTAGGAGGGGTGCCTTTCATCACAATCAGAAACAGGTGCAGGACGTGCATGGCCGTGTTGGCGCAAGCACCATGTACAAGCGCGACGTGGGCGTGCTTTTGGTGTCGGTGATCGGCATCTACTTCGCCTTGTCGCAAGAAGGTGCGTTGGAGATGCGTCCGACGTGGTACCATCCGATGAAGAGCCGCGAATCGCCGTGGGATGGAGGCGTCGAACGTCCGAGACCGCGTGTGTCGGACCTCAACGGCGACGGCGCAGCCGAGGTGATCGTTGCCAACTGGGACGGATCGCTGCAGATGCTGGACGTGCGCGTGCATCCGTCTGCGACGCGCAGCTTCGCCATGGCGCGTCCGTTGGCGCAGGTGTCGGTGTCGAAACACCGCCATGCCGATCGAACCACGTCCGACGTGCATCCTGTGGCGTTCACCGTGGGCTATTTGGATCCTCCTCCGACAGAAAAAGTGTGGAACAAACGCAAGCAGATCGTAGCCGTCTTGGGAAGCGACGGGAAGCTGCGCACGTACGATCACAACCTGCGCTTGCGATGGGAAGTCCCGCTGGAATGGGAGGTGCCACCACACGCGAAGATCGAACAAGCAGCCTTGCGCGTCACCAGACACGCCAACGAAGCGGGAGACCGCGGGACCGTGCTCGTAGGATGGAGCTTGGAGCTCGGCGATGTCCTCGAAGACGATCCCGTCCGTTCGGAACGACGGTTCCAAGAGGAACGAGAGCGGAGGAAACAATCCGCAGACGGAGCAGATGAGCTGGAAGAAAACGATGCCATGGCAAGAAGGAGCAGCAGAGTAGACATGTCCCGACACTTCAATTACATGGCCTTGGAAGGGGAAAGGGGCGACACGAGATGGGAACATCGTGGCGCGGATTTCCATCGAAGCATCGAAGAAGGAGATGGAAACACCCTCCCGCTGCACAATTATCGGCTAGATGCGCACCTGCTACAAGGAAGACACTACGGAGAAGCGTCCTGCCGAGAGTACAGGGATTCGGTGCTGAAGAGCTTGCCGCACAGGTGGACCAGCCGCAGGGACACCAACCTTGAGTTGGCCCGGTTCCAAAAGCAACGCATGTCGTCCAAGCGTAGGACCACCATGCAACCGTCTACGACCAAAAATGCCAGGGGGGCTGACCCCAACCTGGTCACGAAGACCATAGGAGAAGTCGTGGACAGTGTCGCGCAAGGAAAACAGGGCGCACCCAAGCAACAAGGACACCCCGAACCAAACACCTTGGTTGCTCACGTTAGGGGTGGGCTCGAGGCGATTCACCTGTACTCTGGCCGACCCATATGTATGTTGCATCTTCCATCCCCAGGCCTGCATCTTGATTTAGACGGAGATGGGGTGTTGGATCACGTGCAGGTGTATGACTACAGGGGATCGGCCGCCAATGCGGTGGGTAGCCACGCAAGGGGGGAGAAGTGCTCGATGGTTGTGAGCAGCGGGGTTGGACTGAAGGAGGTCCTGTTCAACGGCACAATCTGTAGACGAGGTGGCTTCCAAGCAGAAATGCTATCGTCAAAGTACATTGGTAACCCCAAGAATTTCTATGATGTGCTGGTAGCACCGCCGGCTGCCATTCCGCTCCGGAATAGTAGAAGCCCTCACGTGCACGGGACGTGGTACAAGGTGTATGATCTTGCCTTCCTCAATTCTAGGGGTGACGTCACCTTGTACGGTCCCTCCGGCAACAAAAAGTGGACCAGGCAGGCCTACGTATCTTGGAAAGAAACCTCCCGAGTTGATGGGCACCCAGAAGAGGTTCCCACGTTACGACCCATGGCATTGCGTCGTGGTCATGTCCCAGAGAACATCCTGGTAGCAGGATCACAATCGGGCACAATCATGAGCCGCAAGGGGGACAAGATAGCCTCCTTCAACTTTCCCTCTTCTCCGGTCCAGCCACTGGAGGTGATAGATTTCAATGCAGACGGTTTGAATGACATTGTGCTCTGCACGGCCGACGGATATTATGGTTTCGTGCAGATCCGCCATACTGGTGGGGTGCCTTTCGGGGCCTTGATTGGCATGATGATCGTTGCCATCGCAGTCATCTGGATGGTGCAGGTCTCCCAAGAAGAGGATATCAAGATGCGAAGTACAGAAGCCTTGTAGATAATGGCGGCTTCTTCCACGAGGCTACTTCGAATAAATACTGGATCGAACCGGTCATGGCATCCTTGGCAATCCCTAGCCGGCGGTCATCTTTCTTCAGATAACCTTGGATACTGATCCACTTTTAGCTCTTTCTCTTTCGCCATGATCATTCGATTGTTTTTGATCATCTGGGCTCTCTTGGCGTTCTCTCGTTTTCTTCGCAGGCGGTTCTTCTTCTTCTTCTTGTTTTCAAGGAGGCTCATGATGGCAGCTCCGCCGGCCGAGAGGAGGGCGAACTTCCCCATCCTCCACCACAGCTTTCGCATTTGCTTTTTCTCCTCTTCTTTCCTCTCCAGCGCTCTGGTTTCCGCTTCGTCTCGGAAGCGCAGCGCACGCGAGATTCCTTCGACGACTTCGAGGGTCTCTTCCACACGTTCTCTCACCGTGGCGCCTGGTCGTGCGTCTGAACGTCCGTTCACTCCCGCTTCGAGGCATATCTTTCTCACGTAGCCGTCTTGGGAGAGGAGTTGCTTCATCATCTCGTCGAATCCGTCGCAGAGCTGGAAGCACTGCGCCTCTGCGACATCGTCGTCAGGTCTCTCCGCCATCTCCGCCACTGCAGGCTCTTCGACGTCGTCGACGGGCTCTTCTTGGACGTCATTGGCGTCGACCACGGGTGGAAGACGAGCCGGAGAGTGCGGCAAGAACGCGCGATCTACGATTCGTTTCACGAGTTCGTCTTCCACGGCCATGGCGTCCATTTCGCCGACGCCATCGTCCCCTCGAGACGCCATCTTCTCGATCGTCGTCCTTCTTCTCCTTCTCATCTCCCTTTCGAACCCACCTCGAGGAACCAATCGAACCCAATGATAGACCGTTGGTATTTCCCAACGGTTGAAAGTTCGATCGATCGGAGAAGGTCCGGGTCTATGCGGAGGTCTGAAACCGGAGCTTCGAAACAGAGCGTGTGGACGTCTTTCATTCGCGTCGTCCAACACGTCGAAGCGGCGCATGGCACGTCCACGAAACGCATCTGCCGCATCCGGTTCGAAGGAGAAGGCTTCTGCTTCCTTATCGGCGAAAGAAGAAGCCGAAACGGAGCTGCGAAGGCTGCAAGAGCAGCTCGCCAAAGAAGCCGAAGAGCTGTGCAAAACCGACTGGATGTACGCACAGCCGAGGTACGGCGGACTCTGAATTCGTGGCGCACGAGCGCATCGTTGCGATCCAAAAGCCATCGCAAGACCAACAGGAACGAAAGTGCGTCCCAAAGAACGCAACAAGAGCAGGAAGAAGGACGCGTTCCCCACGTGCCGAATCGTGGGACGAACCTCGTGGACGGCTCGTCGCACAGCTGCGTCGAAACGGTGCCATGTCGCGACGTCGGTTGTCGGCGTATTCGAGGCTTCTGGAATGGAAGGATGTGGTTCCGAAGAAGCAAGACGATGGGCCGCATGGCGTGGTCGCCATTGCATACGGCAAGACGCACCTCGAACTCTTGGGATACTTGCACGCAGTGCTCGCTTCCGGGGAAATTAGCGCTCGCACGGTCCGTTTGACGGGAGACATTCTTCCCTACAACTACGCCTGCTACACGGTTTGGAAGCTTCGAAGGCAATGCCTTTTTGAACTCGACATGGACATCCAACACGAACTCGACGAATTGGAAGAGACCACCATCGAAAACCACAAGAACTACCAGGTGTGGTGGCACAGGAGAGAGTGCCTGCAACGCACTCCGCGGGAACAAAAAGAGAAGGAACTCGAATTTTTAGAACGAGTCTTTGCGTTGGACCCCAAAAACTATCACGCCTGGGAACACCGGCAGTGGGTGGTGAGGGAGTTGGGTGCATGGGTACGCGAGATGGATGTGACGGAGACCATGATAAGAGATGATCCCAGGAATAATTCGGCCTGGAGTCAAAGGCATTGGGCCGCTAACCGTGGCTCGACTCCAAATGCTTCTGATGCTCCGCTTGCAACGTGTGAATCGGAGTTGGAGGCAGAGGTTCTCTTTACCACGTCCGTCATAAAGCTTGTCCCACACTCAGAGTCCCCATGGAACTACCTGCGGGGTCTGTTGCAAATTGGTTGGGGAAGACAAACCATTCGTCGACAAATGAAGAGCAAGATGATCGGTTTGGTGCGAGCTTTCTGCGAGAAAACCATTGCGGAAGTGTCCGATTGTCGGCACTGCATTGCTCTCCTTGCAGACATCCTGGCTGAGCCGTGCTTCACGTCCGATCCGGCGACCTCCTTTTCGG
Organism: Picocystis salinarum; assembly: GCA_038048775.1. Classification (NCBI taxonomy): domain Eukaryota; kingdom Viridiplantae; phylum Chlorophyta; class Picocystophyceae; order Picocystales; family Picocystaceae; genus Picocystis; species Picocystis salinarum. The sequence continues at coordinate 98,772 of JBBULP010000455.1, read as the reverse complement.
TTGCACAACAAGCAGATATCGTACGAGCGTCCGAGTTGTATCTTCAACTCCGTGGGTTGGATCGAATCCGGGCGAATTACTGGCACTTGCGGGAATCGCAGGTGCTCACAGCGTGTTCCCACCTCCCGCCGGAACAGGCCGAGGCTGGCGTTGAGGATAGTCGAGGGAGAACATGACTTTACAAGCACGTAATGCAAGCCGTGGTAAAATTTCCTTTGCTTGAAGGGAGAGAAAAGCAAGGATCACTTTCAAATCGCACCGGTGAAGTAGCTCAGCAGGACGAGGACAGTCACGAAAATGATGATGTTCAGGAAGTAGTTGGAGGACATGGGGGTGCCTGCGCTACCTCCGAGTCCCACGTACTCGTCTCTCAGCTTCTTTCTCTGCTCTTTGGGCATCTCTTTTCGTAAGAAGAACCCTTCCGAATCATCGTCAGACGCGTACATCGCGCCATCCTGTTTCTTCGGCTCCTCCTCTTTCCCACCGACGACCTTATCCGGATTGCCCTGCGGATCTTCCGATCCACCTGCACGCACTACCGCGGCGTCCACCTTCCTTCCCACCATCCACGTCCGTCTCGTCTTCCCGCACCTCGTCCTTCCCCCAGAGAGGCGCCTCGTCGCCGTTCCCACGCGTTGCGACGCGGCCTTCGTCATCGCCATCGTCGGTGGCACGTCCACGTGCGTCCGACGAGCTTCTCACTGCACGTCTCTCCAGCTGCAGTTTACGACCATGTTTATCGAGCGAGGCGCGGATGGACGTGTCGGCGACGTGCGGTTCGGAAGGAACCGTGCGACCGCTTCACACGCGCAGCAGCGTCGAAGGAAGGCGTGAGCGATGGCGAGAAGGAGAAGGCAGAGATGAAGCGCGGTGTCATTGGAAAGGATCGATGCGTGGACGCAACGAGAGACCTTTGTAGTAGCCGGAAGGCGTCCGGTCGGCGTGCGGTGCCCAATTGGCGATGAGGTTCCGCAGCTCCATGTCCGTGCAGCTCTCTTTGGACCGATACTTGGCAGAACAAGCGCGGAAGCGCTTCTCCACTTCGGAGACGTGGCAACGGCCGGAATCCTGCAGGTTCTCGTCGGCGAAGCCTTGGAAATCCTGCCACATCCGTTCGAGCCGCTCTGCATCTTCGCGAGACAACCGGACAGGACGTCCGAGTTCGTACACACCTGCAATCATGGCGAATCCAATGGCCACAGAAACCGCCCACGTGGTGTCGCCTTCGGTCAATGCGCGAAGCGATGCCGTGACTCCGACGCCCGCCAAGAGGAACACCAACATCGTGGCTGCACGCACGGTGGCAGGCGCTTCGTAGTGCACGTTCGTGACGTCATGTCCCATCCACTTGCCAAATTGCTGCAGCACCAAGTCGGACGGTCGGCTCTTGTCGATCTTGCCGAGGAAGAGGAGCAACGCTTGGAGAGGCGACGCGTAGTACAAGGACAACGACCACAACAAGCTGCTCGCAACGGCACCCGCCGAGAACATCCCGTCGTCCTGCACGCTGTACACGTCTCCGTAGACCATGTCTTCGATCCATTCGCTGGGCAGATTGGTCGCAGCCACCACGACTGCCGTAAGCGCTGCAGCAGCTCCCGCAAGCTTGGCGGAGGTCGACGTGGACGTCCCATCCCCACGTGCGTCTTCCTCCTGCGCCCTCACCGTCCCGCCTCGGGATCTCGAGAGCCTCCTCCTCGCTCTCTGGAACCTTCCAGGCACGCGCAGACGCGTGCGAAGCGCGCGCGACGCCTCCATCGTCCGCCTGCCACGTCGCCTGTTCGCTTAACTCGTGCGAAACTTCGTCTCCGACGAACACGTCGTGCGACAAACAGAGAGCAACCCATCGGTTTCGACGAGGTTAACTTTTGGTAAACTGGTGTTTTCGGCCATCGACCGTCGGTTCGTGGCGACGATGGCGTCGGACGCGTCGGCGTCGCAGAAATTCGTGCGACTTGCGGCACAAGACAGCGGATGCGAGGTACGTGCGGTGCTCTCTCCCGTGCAAGGAGGACCGCTGCGGTACCAGCCGCCGCCAGAAGCTCGGAAGACGTCGCAAGGAGGGTGTCCCGTGGTGCACCACGCCAACGCCGATGCGAAGGATACGAGCGACGATGGCGCACCGAAGCGTCGAGATTCAAACGATTCGGGATGTCCGATGCATGAAAAGGAAGGCGTGAATGCTCGGAACATGATGCCGCCTCCGAACCAAACCCAGGATCCGATGCAAAGAAGCAAGCTGCCCACAGAACGCGTGGTTTCGTCCATCCCGATGGGCAACGAGAAGCCGCACCATCAAGACGAAGGGGAGCGCTGGCAGTATCCGTCCCAGCAAATGTTCTACAATGCAATGAAGCGAAAAGGATGGGATCCCAAGGAAGAAGACATGCCGGCAGTCGTGGCCATTCACAACACCGTGAACGAACGCGTATGGGAGGAAATCCGTGGCTGGGAAAAGCGGCACGAAAAGGAATGCGACTGTCCGAAGCTGCTCCGATTTAGAGGCAGACCGAAAGATTACTCGCCCAAAGCGAGAATCATGAACTTCCTGGGATACAAACTCCCCTTCGATCGACACGATTGGATCGTCGATCGCTGTGGAAAGGAGGTGAGATACGTGATCGACTTTTACAATTCCAAACCAGCCTTTGGAATTCCGATCGCCATGTACATGGATGTGAGGCCGGCGCTCGACCAATCGCAGAACGTATGGGATAGGCTAATGATGCAAGCAAACTGGATGTTCAGCTTGCGTTGGCTGAAGGATTCCTCAACGAGCAGCGCGGAAACAAGCAAGCCATCAGAAGCCTGAACGTCAATTCACACACGAATCATCCACTGGATGATCTCCACTCAAATAAACACAGTCCTTCTGCTTTGGATGTTCGTGGAGAAACTTGCCTACACAGTCCAGCTTGCTGATGGTATCGGCTACGGGATGCATGGGCACTGCGCCCCGGGCAACCACCTCTTCATGCATGCTACTGATCACGTGCTCAAGCTCCTGGTGGGTGTCTGCTCCATCCAGAGTGTCGTCACGTTCGGAGTTTTGCTCCAGAGGCCCCTGGTTGGACTGATGTTCTAGCAACGTTGCTTTGAGTGCCAGAAGTGTGTTTTGCAAAGCAAGCACCTTGTCCAACCTGTTTGCAAGAGCTGCTGGGTCATGGGATGTGTTTGTTTGAGAAAAAGGCGCAGCAGGATGCTCTCTCTGTGCTATCCCACGATCTAGAAAACGCAAGACTTTGTATCGTTCGAGGAGGTTTGGGACACTGTGTGACTTGGCCGAGGCTTGAACAGCCTTCTCCAACAACTGTTCATATTCCTGGTGATTGGAAAGTTGTTTTGACAGGCGCGATTTCTCATGCTTCAGGTCCTCAAGTTGACGTTGGAGTCGTGCCAGCTCGCTTTCCTTTGTACTTCGAGTCTTTTTCTCCGCTGCAATCGACTTCTCGAATTCGGCAACTAGCCGTTCGTTTTCTTCGGCCCAGACGACGTGATCAACCATTTTCGATTGGAACTCCTCGTCTCTGACTTTCAGTGCTTCTTCCATGGCTCGAAATTGCTCCTCCTTCTCGTTGAAGACTTCTTTTTCTCGAATCAACGCCTCCTGAACTTCGAAGACCTGCTTTCGTTTCTGCATAAGCTGCACGGAAGGGGAGAGTTCCTTCTGCTCCTCGTCTTGGCCATCCATGATGACGGATCCAAGGCCATGCACGCCATCGTCCTTCGCTCTCTCCACCTCGACATTCCTGTGTGTCGCTTCATCTCCGATTCCGACACCTTCCATTCCCTGGAGTTGACTGTTCGACGGCTTTCTTCGTCCAACCTGATCGCTTCGACCAGCGGGAACGCGAGTGATTCGCGCCCACCGCTCGCTTCGTTCCACGACAAGCGCGAATCGCTCGCCACGTGCGACTCGGTCAATTCTTTCTTCGAATTTGAAGCGATCGTTGCTTCGATGGTCGGACGTTTCAGGGTCGTTCCGGACATGGTGGGGTCGCCCCAATATCTCGCCCCTCCATGCGAACCATTCCACAGAAGGCCGAGACAGAGTCAGATGGAGAGAGGACAAGGACATGTGGAGAAACGTGGCAGGAAAAAAGTGTACATTGCACGTTATTCGACGCCCGAAAGCGACACGTCTGTCAAGAGATCAATGGCTGCGGTACACCACCCGGCGCTCCCGGCGGAAGTCAACATCTCCTTGTTGGGACAAGAAGATGAGACAACGACGCACAGATGGTTCGCTCAGCCCCAGCCGACCCATCTCCCTTAACAAGTTCTTTGTGGACATGTAGGAGCCTATAGGTAGCCTTCGCTTGATTTGAGCTTCCACGTTCACCATCTCCTGCCTCTGTTCCGGCGTGAAGACAATGCCCTCTGTGACCCCGCTGCGTGCAGCGTCAATCGTAGAGACCCGGAACATCCTCAATGCTTCACGTACGTGCGCCTCGTTGGCGACGGACTTGAGACTCATCCTTGCGAGCGATTCACTGATTCTCACTATGGCCTCCAGCTGGCGCACTGTGATGGGAACAGGAGGTTGACCACCACTCTGCTCAGCAGACTTTTTGATCTCCTGGCGAATTCGCACATACTCGTCCTGAAGGATGCGAGCTGCTGCCTCAGACAAACGCGGAGTGCATCGGGATCGAGCATACTCTATGAACCGTTTCATGAAGCTTTCGTCTGCAGCCCTCCTCTTGTCGAAAGCTCCGTGTTCCTCGGTGGCCTTCTGGTGCACTCCTACAACATGTCGTGCAATCTGTACATCGCGGTCAAAGTTTCTCTCGTCTTTCACTATGAAGATCAAGTCAAAGCGAGAAAGAATGGTGCTCTGCAGGTCGATATTCTCTTTCGCTGTTTGCAGGTCATCGTACCGTCCAGAAGGGGGGTTTGCAGCTGCCAGAACAGCAGCACGCGAGTTCAACACAGTGGTAATGCCAGCCTTGGCGATAGAAATGGTTTGCTGTTCCATTGCTTCGTGAATTGCCACCCGATCTTCTGGTCGCATCTTGTCGAATTCATCAATACAAACGACGCCGCCATCTGCCAGGACCATTGCACCACCTTCCAAGTAAAACTCACCATTCTGAGGATCCCTGATAACACTTGCTGTAAGACCAGCTGCACTGCTTCCTTTCCCTGATGTGTACACTGCGATAGGAGCAGTCTTCTCCACGAACTTCAAGAATTGAGATTTTGCTGTTGATGGATCTCCAAGTAGGAGGACATTGATGTCGCCCCTCAGCCGCACGCCGTCTGGAAGAATCTTCCGCGAGCCTCCAAACAACAAACAAGCGACTGCTCTCTTGACATCCGAGTGCCCATAGATGGAAGGAGCCACCTTTGAGAAGACCTTCTCCAGGACATCCGGAGAATCTGCAAACTCTCGGAACTCTTGCTCCTCCTCGTACGTGAAGGTGGGTGCTGCCCTGGCATTCCCTTCCACATGCTCCTCCAAACCCACCACCCGGATGTATGGCTGACGAATTGCTACAGCACCTCCGCCTCGCTTGTTATTCTGCTGGAATATGCTGAAAATACCCACCAGAGTCACTCGCGTGCCTGGAACGATGCGTTGCACCATGTGACGATCGATGCTCAACATCATGGACCTTGGCATCTCTCCGGTTGGGACATCTTCTGGATTTTCCTGCAATTTCAGGGTCTGCATATCCACGTACTTGCTCCGGTCTGGGAGCACAACGAACGGATCCAGCGGGCAACGCTCAGACTGATTCTCCGTATGAAGGAGATCGCAGCGGCGGGGCAGTTGTGTGCTCCCAAAACCCGCGGAACATGGGATAACTTTAGTGTTGTTGCAGTTCCTGCACATGATCGTCATGTGGGTCGCCTTGGACTTGGTTTTGGACGCGGCAATTACGATTCCTGAAATGCGGACCAAACGTGCGATGTGCTCGGACGAAAGTTCCCGGAGACTCGCCGGTCCGAATTGCGTTTGGCTCTCCAGGAAGACCTGCACTTCTTGGGTCTCTGGTTCCTCGCCTTCAGCGTTCTTGTTTTGGAACGATGCATACACCTCCGACGCGGCCGCTTCGAAGAGCGGCAGGTACACGACGGGGCTTCGCTTGAGCAGTTCACACAGATCTTCGTCGAATGCCTTGACGTCCTCCAAGTCCACGTACAGCTTGTTTTTATGCCTGGACAGCTGGTCGCGATACACGTACACATCCAACGCATCGGATCCTTCGCTGTGATCCTGGTAGCTGCGTATGAATTCGACGAACTTGCGCTTGGCTTGGTTGCGGGTGTACGTTTCTTCCTCTTCTTCTTCTGCGAGGTACCTTTGGTCGGAGTAGAAGATGTTTCCTTCGTCCCAACCGGCCATGGCGATGCGAACAACGCGCACCTCGGTGCGTGTGGTGGTGTTTTTGGCGGGAGCGACAGGAACCACTCGGCGAAAAAAACGCGGGAACGGCGCGGGAAAGCGAACGAATCCTCCCCCCGGCCCAGGAAGAACTCGGGAAACCCCTCGACGGTACACGCACATCCGACCCAGATCCTGAGACATGTTTATCCGTACGATGTCCCGAAAAGGACATCCTTGCGTCGAGGATCCCTGCATTCCTCCACGAGCCACGGACTTTTTGGGACCCCTTTCTCGGAAGGAGATCTCTTTCTCGGGCGTGATTGCGTTTCTTTCTCGCGGAGGATCTCCTCTTTCCCCCCCTCTCCCAGTCTCGCTCGGTTCTTCGAGTGGGATCGGAGGGTTCGAGGTTGGTGGGGAGGCGTCTCTCCATCCACCACGATGGCTACAGCCAATTGGGGGAGGTCGAACCCACCCTTGCTACAGGGGCGGTGAGCGATGGCGTTGGCGGTCCCGACCCTGGCATGGACGCGTTGAAACGACGCAGGGTCGGACGGCGATGGCAGCGCAAGACGTGCGTGTGAAGCGAAGGAAGTAACGTGTGCTTCAGGGGAACACGGCGGTCGTGTCGTTGGAAACCCGTCCCGACCGACACGGTCCGTCCACGCCTCCCAACCCTGCTGCGACACCTCCGAGGGTCGTGAGACGGTCGCTGGTTTGGTCCGTGCGACACGTCCAGGCCGAGCCTTTTCTCTCGCCGTTTCCAACGCACGTGCAGGTGGCTTCGACCATCCCGACACACCCTTCTGCACGTTGCTTCGCACGAAGCAGCGGCGACGCACGTGCAACGATGCGCGTCTGCCGTGCACCGTTCGTGGCGCCATGCCCTTTCTATCGATCCCTTCTCTCTCGGTTCGAAACCATCGATAGAAAGGAACCTCCACCCGGTTCTCTCCGGTTCGACACAAAACGATCGGAGAAACTCCGTCGGGGTGCACCTCCCCGCCGAGGACGGTCCCTCCTCTCCTAGGGGATCCAAAGGGCGCACGTGCCGATCCTCTGCGGCTTGCGTCGGATGGCTCGGACGTTCCACGTCCTTTGGGGTTGTGAAGCGAAGCACGTTGCAGGAGTTGGTGGCGCGTGCTGCGCGTGCTGCGCTCGAACCTCGCGCGTTGCGCGTCTGCCAGGCGCCATGGCTGCGCCAGCACAGGCGCCCGTCGCCATGAAGGAGGCCATGCTGGTGCGTGCGAACCGAAAAACGGGAGAAAAACGAACTCGGGAACGGATGGACGGAAAGACGAGTGGAAAAAGACCCGTGGGACGGCCTGGCGAAGAGATGCGTGAAAGATACGCACGATCGAATGGAACCGATGGGATCCGCGAGACGTGTGCAAGTCCGATGCAGAATGGCTGCGTTCGTGAACGAAGCACGAGTAGAAGCGAAGTGGAAGAAAGCTGGCGGAACGGATCCGACGTGAACGACGGAAAAGACGCCGATCGGTCCTTACGGAACGAACCGAATCGAAAAAAAAGAACCCATCGCGTTCCGCAGACTTTGCCAAAAGTCATCAGAAGCTTGTCCGCGAAAAAAAAGACGACGAAGGAGGGAATGTGGTGGCGACCGTAGACGTGCTACCGTCGTGTCGGGAGTTCCGATGATTCCGTCCGACAAGGAACCTGAAGCTAACGAGCCGGCAATCACATCTTGCGTGCGTACGAAACAGCTGCCTACCATAGGCGTGCAGCAGCAGTTTATCTCCTTCACGAATGTGACCATGGAATCCGAAAAGTTCATCTGTGTCCGAGAAACGGCCAGCCAAGGGGCCAGCCAGAACAGTTTGGTGATTGTAGACATGGAAACGCCAATGCAACCCTTGCGTCGCCCCATCTCAGCTGATTCAGCACTGATGAACCCTGAGAGCAAAATCATTGCTCTGAAGGCAAGTGTTCAGGGAACCAGCCAAGAACATCTCCAAGTGTTCAACATCGAGCTGAAGGCGAAGGTGAAGTCATACCAGATGAGCGAGCAGGTGGTATTCTGGAAGTGGATTTCGCAGAACACGCTGGGGATAGTCACAGGCACAGCTGTGTACCATTGGTCGATTGAAGGCTCCTCGGAACCGACAAAAGTATTTGAAAGGACCGCAAACCTGAACGGAACGCAAATCATCAGCTATAAAACGGACCCTACAATGAAGTGGTGTGTGTTGATTGGCATTGCTCCAGGAGCACCAGAACGCCCTCAACTTGTGAAGGGTTTCATGCAGCTCTACTCCGTTGACCAGCAGCGCAGCCAAGCATTGGAGGCCCATGCTGCGTCCTTTGCAACCGTAAGAGTTCCAGGCAATGTCGAGGCAAGTACGGTGATTGCGTTTGCTTCAAAGACAATAGTAGATGGCCGGATTGTCTCTAAGGTTCATGTCATCGAGCTTGGTGCACAACAAGGTCGAGCTCCTTTCCAGAAGCAACAGAAAGACCTCTTCTTTCCTCCTGATTTTCAGGATGACTTTCCTGTTTCCATGTTGGTGAGTGACAAGTATGGGCTGATCTATGTGGTGACGAAGCTGGGCCTCCTCTTTGTGTACGATTTGGCCACAGCTACTGCCATCTATCGTAGCAGGATTAGTCCCGACCCAGTGTTTTTGGCGGTCGATGCTCCCTCGAACGGAGGTTTCTATGCCATCAACCGCAGGGGGCAGGTGCTTCTGGCCACAGTCAATGAGCAGACAATGGTTCCTTTTATCGCCCAGCAGCTGCAAAACCTAGAACTTGCACTTGCAGTGGCTAGGAGAGGAAATCTGCCAGGTGCTGAATCTCTCACCACCCAAAACTTTGAGAGACTCTTCTCGATGGGTAGGTTCAAAGAGGCTGCCGAGCTGGCTGCAGATTCTCCTCAAGCTGCTCTGCGTACCAAATCAACGATCGAGCGATTCAAGTCTGTCCCCCCTCAGCCAGGACAGACCAGTCCACTGTTGCAATACTTTGGCATCCTTCTGACGAAGGGACGTTTGAACGAATTTGAGTCTGTGGAGCTTGGAAAGCTCGTTCTGCAGCAAAACAAGAAGCAACTGTTGGACAATTGGTTTAAAGAGGAGAAGCTTACTTCAAGTGAGGAATTGGGCGATATGGTGAGCAGGGCAGGGGACCATGGAATGGCGCTGAAGATCTACGAAAAGGCTCAGGCCACGCCAAAAGTAATTGCTGCGTATGCGAGTGCTGGAGATTTGGAAAAGGTAGTTGAATACAGTGGACGTGTCGGCTACACCCCAGATTACCTGTACTTGATGCAGACGCTGCTCATGAACAACCCTGATGGCGCCCTGAAGCTAGCCCAAATGCTTGTGAAGCAGCCAGACCCTCCTCTTGAGGTCAACGCCATTGCAGACTTGTTCTTGCAGAGAAATATGGTACGGGAAGCTACTACTTTCTTGTTGGAGGTGTTGAAACCGGACCTCGAGGAGCATGCCATGCTTCAAACAAAAGTCCTTGAGATCAATATGGTTGCCTTTCCCAATGTGGCCGATGCCATTCTTGCCAACGGAATGTTCTCTCACTATGACAAGCCAAGGATTGCACAGCTTGCGGAAAAAGCTGGTCTTTACATGCGTGCTCTTCAACACTACACAGAGCTGCCTGACATCAAGCGGGTGGTTGTAAATACTCATGCCATTGAGCCCCAACAGTTTGTGGAGTATTTTGGCACCCTCAGTCCGGAGTGGGCCCTTGAGTGCCTCAAAGAGCTGATGCTTACAAATGCTCGTCAAAATCTTCAGCTGGTAGTTCAGGTGTGCAAAGAATATTCTGATCAACTTGGGAACGACAACATCATCAAGCTTTTTGAGGAGTTCAAATCGTATGAAGGTCTCTTCTACTTCATTGGAGGAATCATTGCCTTCAGCCAGGATAGCAATGTGCACTTCAAGTATATTGAAGCTGCAACGAAGATTGGGCAGTTGAAGGAAGTTGAGCGGATCACAAGAGAAAGCAGTGTGTATGATGCAGAAAAAGTGAAACGATTTTTGATGGATGTGAAACTGCCAGATGCACGCCCCCTCATCAATGTCTGCGATAGGCATGGATTTGTGTCTGATCTGACACATTACCTATATGCAAACAACATGCTTCGCTACATTGAAGGCTACGTACAAAAGGTGAACCCATCAAGCACCCCGGATGTTGTTGGGCAGCTGCTTGACGATGAAGCGGACACCACCTTCATCACAAATTCGATCCTCTCGGTCAGGTCTCTACTTCCTGTAGAGCAGCTTGTAGAGGTTGTTGAGAAAAGGAATCGTTTGAAGCTACTCACCCAATTCTTAGAGCATCTGGTTGGAGAGGGTAACAAGGATGTGCATGTGCACAATGCACTGGGCAAGATCATTGTAGATGCGAACAACAATCCTGAACATTTCCTGACCACCAATCCGTACTATGATAGTAAAGTGGTCGGAAAGTTCTGCGAGAAACGTGACCCCAATCTTGCTTGCATTGCGTACAAGAGAGGGCAGTGCGACATGGAGCTGATCGAGGTGACAAACAAAAACAGCATGTTCAAGGCCCAGTCCAGGTACATTGTGGAGAGAATGGACCCTGCTCTCTGGGAGGCTGTGCTAGACGAGTCCAACCCTTACCGCAGACAGCTCATCGATCAGACAGTTTCCACAGCCCTTCCAGAGTCAAGGAACCCAGAGCAAGTTAGCGTGACTGTGAAAGCGTTTATGACTGCTGAACTTCCGCATGAACTGATTGAGCTGCTTGAGAAGATTGTCCTCCAGTCCAGTGCCTTCAGCGGGAATCCCAACCTGCAAAACTTGCTCATTCTTACTGCCATCAAGGCCGATCAGACCAGGGTAATGGACTATGTGAATCGCTTGGACTCTTTCGATGGGCCGGCGGTTGGTGAGATTGCAGTGAATGCGGAGCTTTACGAAGAGGCGTTTGTCATTTACAAGAAGTTCAACTTGAACGTGCAGGCGATTAGGGTTCTTTTGGACAATATCGAAAGCCTGGAGCGTGCCCATGAGTTTGCCACCAAAGTGGAAGAGTCGGGTGTTTGGAGCGAGTTGGCCAGAGCTCAGCTTGAGCAAGGACTGATCACAGAGAGTATCACCAGCTACATACGAGCAGGGGACCCAGATAATTGGGCAGAGGTTATTTCAGCTGCAAGAGGAGCAGAGTGTTATGAGCAGCTGGTGAAATTCTTGCTCATGGCAAGGAAGAAAATCAAGGAGGAGAAGGTGGATGAAGAATTGATATATTCTTATGCCAAGATTGGACAAATTGGAGCAATTGAAGAATTCATTGCTGGCAGCCACTTGGCAAACATCAACACTGTGGGAGACCGGTGCTTTTTCGAAGAGATGTATGAAGCAGCAAAGCTGCTCTATACCTCCATTTCTGCTTGGGGGAGCCTAGCATCCACGCTAGTCAAGCTGCACCAATTCCAGCAGGCGGTAGATGCGGCACGCAAGGCAAACAATGGCAAGACCTGGAAGGAGGTTTGCTTCGCATGTGTTGATGAGGGAGAGTTTAGGCTGGCACAGGTTTGTGGATTGAACATCATCATTAACTCCGATGATTTGGAACAAGTGAGCGATTACTACCAGAGGAAGGGTAAGTTCGAGGAACTCATTGCACTCCTGGAGAGTGGTATTGGTTTGGATCGTGCACACATGGGCATCTTCACGGAGCTGGGAATTATTTATGCGAAGTACATGCCGATCAAGCTGATGGAGCACCTGAAACTTTTCAGTTCCAAATTGAACATTCCGAAGTTGATCCGTGTTTGCGAAGAACAACAGCACTGGAAGGAGCTTGCCTACCTTTATGTGCAGTACGATGAGTATGACAATGCTCTCATGGTCATGATCAATCACTCCCCGGAAGCCTGGGATCACTTGCAATTCAAGGACGTGGCAGTGAAGGTTGCAAACATGGAGCTTTACTACAAGGCAGTCAACTTCTACCTAGAAGAACAGCCACAGCTCCTTAACGACATGCTGAATGTCCTTTCTTCGAGGATCGACCATGCACGTGTGGTTGACATAGTGAGGAAAGCAGGCCACCTACCTTTGATTCGTACGTACCTCAATGCCGTGCAGGACAACAACTTGGTTTCCGTGAACGAGGCCATCAATGAGCTTTGCATCGAGGAAGAAGACTTCGATGCGCTGAGGGAAAGCATCAACACGTACGATAACTTTGATCAAATCCAGCTTGCCTTGAAGATAGAAAACCATGAATTGATCGAGTTCCGCAGGATCGCAAGCCACATATACAAGAAGAATTTGAGATGGAGGCAGAGTGTGGACTTGTCCAAGAAGGACAAGCTTTACAAGGATGCCATGGAGACCGTGGCCGAGAGCGGCGAATCTGAACTTTCAGAAGAGCTTCTCGCCTTCTTCATTGAGCAAGACAACAAAGAATGTTTTGCTGCTTGCCTGTTCACGTGCTATGATCTGGTGAAACCGGACGTAGCATTGGAGCTGGCGTGGTTGAATGGTTACATGGAGTATGCCATGCCTTACCTCATCCAGTTTGTGCGGGAGTATAGCAGCAAGGTGGACATGCTTGTTGCAGATAAAGTGGAGAGAAGAAAAGTAGAGGAGGCCGAGAGCACCAAGGCCAAGGCGGCAGAGATTCAAGCTAACATGCACGCCCCCCTTCTACCACCTGGCCTTCCTGCTCCCAACATGCCAATGGAGCAGTCTGGCCAACCCACCGGTTTTGGGCAGTACACGCCCATGCTGCCACAGTTTGCTCACAATGGCATGATGGCTCAGCAGGATGCCATGGGTGGACCACCCATGTACTAGATGTGTTCGAGGGGGCTGTGCTGACTCTGCGGAGAACATGCCCTTTCCCGCGATCCGCTCGTTTTTGCCACTTGGGCTGCTTGGATCGCACAAGCCCCATGTTCCCGCATGCATTTGTCATGAATTTGTGTAGTATCAGACGTGTCCTCTTCCTCTTGGCGGTTGCGTTGCATCGCGTGGTCTGTTTCATCTCGATTGGGTTTCGTTCCCACCCAACCTGTGCATGAGGATGCCACCTGCCACGGCCACGTTCAACGACTCTTCGAGGCCAGGCATGGGGATGCGCACCGGTTCGAAACGACGCCATGCTTCCTTCCGCACTCCCATTCCTTCGCTTCCCAACAACAAACAGAGCGGACGAGCGACCACGTGGCTCGATTGCCGCTGGGACAGCCTCGCTTCCGCTTCGACGTCGGGAACGGCGTCGGCAGCGTACGCGTCCATGTCCAGCGCTTCGACCAACTTCAAGAGCTCCTCGAAGGTCCCTCTCCGCGTGGGAAATCGCAAGGAAGCGCCACGAGACGCACGCATGGCTTTCTCGCCGAACACGTCCGCACATCCGTCCACGAGGAACGCGCCGTCCCAGCCCAACGCCGAAGCGGTGCGCAGCAACGTGCCGACGTTCCCTGGATCTTGCACGCGGTCCAGCGCCAGGATGCGCCTCGTGCGGTTCGTCTCCCATCGTTCGAGCCTCGGCACGTCCACTTCCGCCATCGCCAGGACGCCTTCCGAGCTCACCAAGCCGGCCATGCGGTCCATGGCCGCCGCCGACACGTGCACCACGCGCTTGGCGAGCTCGCGTGCACGTGCAGGGATCTCTTCGGCGGCGTTCTCCAAGCAAAACAAGGTGCGTATGGATCCAGGGAAGCCACGTGCATCGTTGGCGACGTCCAAGCGCGCCAAATGACACGCGAATTCTTCCACTGGTGCGCTTCCCACCAACACCGTCGCACCCAGTGCTTCGCGATGGCTGCGTTGAGCGCGCAGCTTCGCTACGTGGCGCACGTACGCGTTGCTTGCGCTCGTCAGGCGGTCCACGTGGAGCGGAAGTGGCGGTCGAATCGATTCCTCGCTCGCACGTGCAAACGCACGAAAGCTCGGCCTGGTGCCTGGCGGTGACCACCACAAGCGCATGCTGATGTCTGCGGAGAAAAGGATGCTCTGCCTGGATGTGCATGGTGCATCTGCATCTCATGCATGTGCAGGAGAACTTCCCACATTTATTATCCATGGAAGGCAAAGGGAACCGTGGTCGGCGCCATGGGCTTTTCACGAGCCGAAGCTCACGGAAACAACGGTGAACAGCCTCATGGTGTGCCCGTTCCATGTCAGCTGCGTTTGGCAGCAAACGTTTCTAGGGCGTGGATGTTGCCCACCCAACGCCAATGCCACGGCTCGTACATGATGCCGTCTGGATTGTCTCGTGGGAAGGAAAGCTCAAAGTGCCAGCGCATGGCGTTTTCCTCCAACCAAGCATACGCGGCGGTGTTTTCGAATTCTTCCGTCAGTCCTGTGAATGGCTTCGTTCCAATGTCCAGTGCATACCCTGTGTGGTGCTCGCTGTATCCGGGAGGGGCAGAAACAAGGGCACGTTCTGATGCGGTCTGGCGACGTTCCCCTTTGATGTCAAAGAAGACACCTTCCTGATCTTTGATGGACCTGAATCCGGAGATGGGCACGAGATGGATCCCTTCTCGTCTGGCAGCTGCTTGCATGTCCAGGAACGACTGGGCAGCATCCGTTCGAAGCTCTTGCGTCGTTCCCCACGGCGTTTTCCCGACCGACACCAGATCCCATTCGGGCGCTTCTTCCACCTTCATGTGTCCGAGGATGCGCATGTCGTTCAGCTTGTCGACGGCTTCGTTGATGGCCAGCGACACGTTGTGCTCCACGCCTCCGTTGACGACGGCCGTCCTCCAAGCCACTGCACACATGACGGCACCCACTACCAATCCTGTCTTGGTGGTGAATTTGCGCAGAGCACCTCCTTTGCGACGTTTTCGTTTCGCATTCGTCGTGGGGTGCACTTCTCGAACTGCTTCGTGCACTTCGGAGTGCGTCCCGTCCAGCAACGTGTTATCTTCCTCCACGATCTCCGGAAGGTGTTGTCCTTGCGGCGGTTCGAAGAGGAATTCTTCCACTTCATCTTCTTCATCTTCCCTGGACGTGCGTATGCGTTGTCTCCATCGCACTTCCGGTGCCAGGTATCCCCACTCGGCGTCTCCCGTGCGACCTTGCCAGCTCCCTTCCGTCCCGCGGGTGCGCGCCAAGACCTTCCACGACCTCGTGACGCGCCTTTGGAACCCGTGCGTGCGCTCGTCCCTTCCAAAGAGGCTCGCTTGCACGTGCAACGTGTCCATGCTGATGGCCATCGTCGTCGGTCCAAGTGACGCTTGCGCCACTCGATCGAGAATGGGAGGGAGATCGTCCTCGACGCCACACGAACTTATGGAACGAACATCGCCAAAATCGATCGGAAAAACGAAGGAAACGCGGACGGCGGGTGCGGAGGAGGCTCGCTCCTCTGCGCCACAAGGGGTGTTGCCGTCGCAAGGACGGGGGATCAACCCGACGATAGCGCAGACTTTGACCATCAAGCGCAGAGGATCGCTCGAACGGGTCGGTGGCGTTCCCTCGGTCCTTCCCTCCCGGACCGATCCGGATCCGTGGACCGTCTAAAGACCGTATATGGATCGAAAAGACCGTCGGTACTTTCGGTTCGGATCGTCGACCCCATCGTTTGGTTTCCTGGAAATCGACCACGCCATCCATCCGACACACACAAGCGCACCTGTTGCACGTCGAAAGGAAGCGCTGTGCCGCACCAAACGTCGACACAGCACGTGTGGGAGGCAGGAGAGGTCCAGAAGGAGGAAAGGAGGCCCATGGAACGGTGCTCGGCCATGGCAAGGAAGGCGACGGGCTGGTCCAAGGCCAGACGAACGGATCCCAGTCGACGATGGAAAGCTGCGACAGGCAAAGGGAAAGGTTCGATCGAAAGCACCGACGTCGTGGAACAGAAGAGCAAATCGATCGTTTCTACGTTGGAAACGGACGAAAGGGATGCGTGGTTGAGGTTGGCTGCCTGCAGCGCAGCCGTTCTTGGTGCGCTGTCCTTGGACCAGCAAACGGGACAATGGCTCCATCGTGCGGTGGAAATTCCGCTCCACGATGTCTTGCAAGAACGCACCGACGCAGAATGGCGCAATTTTTGGGCAGGTGAAGTGCTTTCCAACTTTCCAATCTGGGTGATGCTTCCCTTCTTCCTCGTTCAGACCGGGCAGAGGTTGCTAGGCCAAACCTCCTCGACGGAGAAGTGTCTGGGTGGATTGGGCATTGCGTTTTACTTGCTCGTGGCGGGTTACATCCCGCATCACGATGTGCTCGTGGTGCAGATGTTGAAGGAGCACTTCATGAAGGAACGGCCCATCACTTCTCCTTCCTTTGCGTTTCCGTCCGGTCACACCACTGCGGCTGCCTACTTGTCTGGGATGTTGGCGTTTGGATCGCGCAGCCCAGTCCCTTCTCCATCTTGGTTGGAGTTGTCTGCCAACTTTCCGGCACTGTTGGCGGATGGACAAGGGAAGCGTTCTATGCGCGATGGATATTGGTTGGTTCCTATCGCACTCGTGGCCAGCGGGAGGGTGTTGTCGGAGCGGCATTGGTTGGGTGACACGCTGGCCGGTGCATGTCTAGGCACTTGTGCTGTCTTCGCCCTGCTGTCCATCCACGTCCATGTGGTGCGGCCGTGGTTGCGCGACACCTGAATCTCCATGGACTTCGCACGCGTCTGCTTGCTTCCATGCCACATCCACACCTGCACCAGGTCCCATGGCGGGGGCGTTTTCACGCATGGTCCATGGTTTGTTGGACACTTTATTTTTTCGGGGTCGACTCCACTTGGGCGTGGAGTGGACTCGAAAGGGACCTGTCACGTGATTTCGAAGACACGATCACGTGCAGGCAGGCGCAGCCGCCACAAGCGCACCATGAAAGCGTGCTTCGGAACGTCGCAACGTGCGACGAAGACCTGGAGGAGGGACCGTGCGAGCGGAACGAGCCGCCGCGGATGTGCAGGACGCACGAAGACGCAAGTGCGCGCCGTTGCCGACACGGAGAAACGCGTGTCTGAGTTCGACCGCGTGTCGATCCTCTCGGAAGCGCTGCCGTACTTGCAGAAGTTCGCTGGAAAGACCGTGGTGGTCAAGTACGGCGGTGCAGCCATGAAAGATCCCACGCTGAAAGCTGGCGTCATCTCGGACGTGGTGCTGCTCGCACTCGTCGGATTGCGTGTGGTGTTGGTGCACGGCGGCGGACCGGAAATCAACACGTGGTTGTCGCGTGTTGGGATCGAACCCAACTTCAAAAATGGGCTGCGCGTGACGGATGGAGCCACCATGGAGGTCGTGGAAATGGTCCTGGTTGGGAAAGTGAACAAGTCCATCGTCTCCCTCATCAATAAAGCAGGTGGAAAAGCAGTGGGACTGTGTGGGAAGGACGGGAAGCTCATCCGAGCAAGGAAAGTCACCAAACCAGACATCGGCTTCGTAGGAGAAGTTAGCTCAGTAGATGCAAGCATACTAGACAATCTGGCGGGCTCAGGGTGCATTCCTGTGATTGCCAGCGTAGCAGAAGACCAAGAAGGACAGTCCTTGAATATCAATGCAGACACAGCTGCGGGAGAAATTGCAGCCGCACTGGCTGCCGAGAAGTTGATCCTCATGACGGACGTTCCTGGGGTGATGCTGGACAAGGATGATATTTCGACGTTGCAGCGTTCGTTGGCAATCTCCGACACAAGAAGGATGGTTGCCGATGGCATCATTGCTGGCGGCATGATCCCGAAAGTTGAGTGCTGCGTGCGCTCCATTGCACAGGGTGTGAGTGCGGCGCACATCATTGACGGTAGGCAAAAGCACTCACTGCTCCAGGAAATCCTCACCGACGAGGGTGTGGGGACCATGATCACTGGTTGACCGTTGGTGGCAGAAGCCGTCCTGAACCGAAATCCCGTTGTAAAAAAATCCTTTGGCCCCCTCTCCAGACAATCTGTACCCTTTTATTCTTCCTTTCCTTTCTTGCGAATCAACACAAAGGGGGTCTGCTGATCAGCATTGCCTGCTGGATTGTCAAGCAAAGATTCTTTCAAGAACGCGCTATCCACCCCACTGCTAGCACCAAGTATGCGCACGGCTCCCGTGTACTTGCTAAGATCGTTGACGTCCACAATCGCCACTTCACACCCCGTGTTCTTTTGCATGTCGTCCACTGTACTTTGAACACCCACCGGCCCATAAGAAATGAATTGATCGTAGGGTGGAAGCGTTCCTGTCACATCGTCGATCAAAGCTGCCTGATCGCCAGCCACGCGGTAGAAATACCCACCACGGCCAACAATCTTGAAAAGGGCTCCAATGAAAACGGCCATGATGATTCTCATTTTACCCACAGAATCGATCAGTGCTTGCATTCCGCAAGCTGTGGCTAAACTGGATGTTGGGTGGAAGAGCAGACAGGCCATCCGTGCAAGAATCCCCGGTCTCACCGTCGCTGGATGGCGGGTCCTGCCTTGCATGATGGCCAAGGGTGTCTCGCCTATCGCCAAGATATCGCCAGGCTGGTAATGGTGCTTCACGTATCTGTCAAATATCCCGTTTGGATCATCCAGGTGCGTCAGGAGGTGGGTCTTAATGGGCAGGACAGAGCATCGGGTCCTGTCCAACCAAGATGCTGCATGTTCTTCCTCATGCGGTGGGAATCGAAGCGGCAGCACGACGTGCTGTTCCTTGGGGATGCGACCATGTGGTCCGTAGCTGATGTAATCCAATCTGATCCATGCAGACTCCAAGCTCCTGAGACTCTCCCCTTCGGAGGTGATTCGCAATTCCACCTCCATGGACGTTTTCGAATTGGCCACGAGTATGAATGCGGGCCAGTATCCATCTTTTCTCGCATTGGTGACTTGGTCGTATCCACCAGTGTGCCTCGGTATCAACTTGACACTCGTTTCGAAGTTTTGGGTTGGAATCTCGCCCAAGAGCTTCACCCGCGCATCCACTTCAGGCACGAATATTTCTCTTCTTTGCGAGAGGTTGTGGAACTCCATCATCCCTCGCAGCACATATTCTCGATCTTCGCTCACTTCCCAGTTCCACTTGCCGCGTGTGAGCATCAACCAGTCCCACGTGCGTTCTGGACGCTTGGTGACCCCTGCGAGTCGTTTTGCTTCCCCTTCGAGCCACTTTCCTTCGCCTCCGTACGCAGATTCCACCTGGAACGATCTCCTCCTCCATCGCAGGCGCCTTGTGCGTGTCGTGCAGATCGAGAAGTGCAGTTGCGACACGTGTGTTGCTGCCATCACGTCGGCCACAGGTGTCGTCGGTCGTGCACATGCATCTGTTACGATCCCAAAAGGGAGCGGTCCCAATCAAACGTCCGGTTCAAAGGACCCTTCGAAACCGAACCTTCCTGGGTCGATCTCCTTTTCCACCCACGAAAAAGACATCGATATTTCGGATCGCCCATCGATCCGTTCGTCCTGTCCTTCGCATGATCCGAAGGGATCCAAAACGGAGAGCGAGAAAGAGGGACGAAGATCCGGACAGATCTGGGAGGGGGGTGGGGTGCACGTGAGGGGCTGCTAAGCTGCTGAGCAAGGTTCACTCGTGACCCATCACCGACACCGATGCGTCGCGTCTGCGCTGCACCGCGCCGCATCGCGGCGCAAAAGCCGCCTAGGAGAACACCCGTGGCCCGTGTGTCTTTCGCAGGACTCGCAGCTGCGCTCTTCGGACGCCAAGACGGGCCGAGAGCGGCCATGCCGACCAGCGAACCACCCAAAGAAGGAAATGTGGTGGTGCAAATAGAAGAACTCAAAGACATCGCCAGGCGAGCCATCCAGACGTACGGGTACCGCGGAAACGAAGTGGACGATATACTGGACGTACTGATGTATGCCCAACTCCGCGGGAACAACCAAGGAATCATCAAAATCACCACAAATGCCATCGCCAGACCGGCAGATGCAGTGCCCATGGAAATCGAGCACGAAACCCAAGTTTCTGCCAGAATCAACGGCAACATGCAACCTGGAATGGTGGTCTTGAAGCGGGCCACTGAACTTGCCATCAAAAAAGCCCAACGGCATGGCGTGGGGATCGTTGGGACCAACCATACCTTCACGAGCACCGGTGCTTTGGGGTACTATGCCGAAAGAATTGCCAATGATGGCTTCATTGCCCTTGTTTTCGCACAATCCCCGGAATATGTTGCACCCTACGGTAGTAAGGAACCCATTTTTGGAACCAATCCCATAGGAATAGCCATACCCACTGCAGAAGGTCCAATTGTGATGGACATGGCAACTTCAGCTTATGCGTATTTTGGGCTCCTGGAGGCAAGGACAGCCGGCCGAAGCATTCCAGACAATGTTGCGTATGACTCAGAAGGAAATCCCACAACTGACCCGGTCAAAGCGCTTGAAGGCGCCATCCGTGTCTTCGATCGGTCCTACAAAGGAAGCAACCTGGCCCTGATGGTGGAGATGCTTGCCGGCCCCCTGGTCGGTGCAGCCACTCAAGACAAATCCTCATCCAAAAATTGGGGAAATTTGGTTTGTGCTATTGATCCAAAGCTGTTGGGCACTGAAGACTTTGAGTCGAAGGCACGGCAAGTGGCTCAACGTGTAAAAAATGCAGAGAAGCTTCCCGGGGTGGAGGAGATACTTCTGCCAGGTGAAAGGGGTTCGAAATCTGCACAGCAGCACATCAAATCGGGGGTCCTGCCTGTGGAACAGAAGCTCTTCAACGATTTGACAAAGCTGGCAGCGAAGTTTGTTCCTGAGGAGGTAAACAATGGTGCAACCGAAAACAATGGCAGAGAGGAAAAGAAGCCCCACTATAAGGCGGCAACTGTACTCTTGCATCCAACTTTCAAAACAGAGGATCCATTCAATGCTTCTTCACCCCCTTTGTATCAAACTGCAACCTTCGGCCAGCCTAGCTCAACAACTTTCATAAAGTATGACTACACACGCAGTGGTAACCCTACCCGAGATGTGCTGGAAATGCACATGGCAGAGCTGGAGGGTGCAGATCGTGCTTTTGCATTCACGAGCGGGATGGCTGCCATCACTGCCATTGCAAGATTAGCTGGCGTAGGAGAGAAGATTGTGACAGGCAATGACATATACGGGGGCACAAGTCGCCTGCTGTCCCAAGTAGTGCCGAAACAAGGTGTAGTGGTTGAAAATGTGGACATGACCGATCTTGCAGCCGTGGAGAAGGCGATCACGGAGAATACCCGAGTTGTACTGATTGAGAGCCCAACCAACCCCAGGATGGAAATCACAGATATCAGGAAAGTTTGCGAGATCGCGCATCGAATGGGGGCGATTGTAGCTGTAGACAACAGCATTATGACTCCGGTGTTTCAGTTGCCCATCAAACTAGGGGCAGATATAAGCATGATCAGTGCAACGAAGTTTATCGGAGGTCACAGCGATATCACTGGTGGCATTCTAGCTGTCAAAGGGGAAAAGCTGGCGAGCCAAATCTACTTCCACCAGAATGCAGAAGGCACAGGCTTGGCACCCTTTGATTGTTGGCTTTCCGCACGGGGTATTAAGACTATGAGCCTGCGCATGGAGAGGCAAAATTACAATGCAATGCGCATCGCTGAGTACTTGGAACGGCACCCACTTGTTAAGCAAGTGAATTTTCCCGGCCTGACTTCGCATCCACAGCACAAACTTCACTGCTCACAAGCCACGGGCTGTGGAAGTGTGCTCTCCTTCATCACTGGGGATGTGGATGTGTCAAGACACCTTGTTGACAAGACAAAGCTTTTTAAGATAACGGTGAGTTTTGGAAATGTGAACAGTTTGATCAGCATGCCCTGCTTCATGTCGCATGCAAGTATCCCTGCTGAGGTGCGAGCAGCCCGAGGGCTGCCAGACGACCTGGTTCGGATTGCTGCAGGAATTGAAGACGTGGACGATTTGTTGGACGATTTGGACGCAGCCTTTCAGGGAGCTGCAAAGATGAAGGGGATGTCTTTGGATACAATGAGCAGTAACGGGCGTGTCAGTGCCCGGGAGCAGGAGTTGATGCGGCGCATCATGGAGCTGGAGCAGAAGATTGCCACTTTAAGCTCTTCATCAAATTGATCCTGGCTGATATGTAACATATTTCTTGAAAGCTTTTCTTTCTTTCTTTCTCTGGCATAAGTTTGATGTGATTGCGAGCATGCATCGTTGGCGTTCATTTGCAAGCGCATGTCCCTATGCCAAGTCATCCTTCCAGTGCATAACTGCGCTCCCTTGGGTAGAACAAGCACCTAACTTTCCTCTGTCCTTCCCATTCCGTCGTCTAAAATCTCCTCCCTGCCAAAATCGATTGTGCAAAGGGAGTCGCTACAGCTTTCTTGCCTGTCGTTCTGTGGAGGGTGAACGCTAGACGGATCTGTTCGATGCCTTTTGTCGTCCAAGCCAGACTGTTCTTCTGCGGAGGGGCTGTGCACTGCACCATTCTCACACTGGGTGCATGGCGTATCATTTAAAACAGCTGAATCTTCATTCACTGTGTCACCAGCATGTTCACCTTCCTGTTTGGTGACGGTGACCTCATCCTTAGGTGGGGCATTTTCCATGTTCAGTGCACTAACATCATCTGCCGATTCTCCTGTGGGTCGATCCATTTCCTCACCCAGCACATCCCTTTCTTCCGATGCGTACACTTCCTCCACTTCCACTGCATCGTTCTCTTCCTCAAGCGGCCATTTGTATTGAGATTTCGCGTGGTGCATCTCTGGCTCCACCTCCACGGCGTCTCCCAGGATGGAGCGATCGTCTTTCCATTCCTCTCGGGCTGTTGGTTTTTCTTCGTCTTGGTACAGGACCCTTCCCTCTTGATTTGCACGTGGAATTTTCAACTCTTCGTTTTGTGGTGGTGCTGTCGTTGTTGGTGCCAAGCTCCAAGGCTTCCACGAGGGGATGCCCACCAATCTTTTGGTCAGGATGTATGCCACCACGGCCATGAAGAAGGAGAATCCCAAGTAGAGGGATGCTCGCTCGGACATGTCATTGCGATAGATGGTCTTCATCAATTTTTTCGACGTCTTCAAGAGCGGATGTTGTTCTTGCACTTTTCGATTGGCTTCTTCCAGCTTCGCATCGGAAGTGCGGAGTGCGTCGACGGCTGCTCCTCCGCGTTCCAGCTCTTGTTGCATGAGCGATCGGGTGGCTTGCAAGGTTTCGGTGGTGCTTCGCGACACATCTTCCACTTCTTCCTTGGCCCCTTCCAGCAGCGTCTTCCTCACGTCTTGTTCGTCCATGATTGCATTCTTCCGCACTTGCGCTTGGGCACGTTTCCAATCGCGTTTGAGTGCGTCGTGTGTCCTTTTTCTTTCTTCCAGTTCCATCCGGAGCTGCGCTTCCCTTTCTGGCGTGTCCGCCATGTCTGCTGCTGCTTCGATCTCTTCCCATTTGGCAGGCATGGCACGTAACATGTCGACGACGTTGGCCAACATCCGTCGCCTACGCCATGCGTCGAGGCGCACGCCACGTTCGTCCGACGCCTCCAAGTCCGTGGCTGCGGCCAGCTCCGCACGTGCAGCTCCTTCCAACGACGCCAAGCTACGCCTGGCGCCTTCCAGATCCACGTAGGATCCGTCCATGGCGCACGTGCGCCGTTTGGAAGCACGTGCGGTCGCCTCCGCCTGAACCGTGTCGGATCGGAGCCTCTCCCAGCCCCACGAACGAGTTTCTTCTCCCTAGCCGTGGCGTATCTGCCACGTGGAGCGGAGAACCGTACCCGACCCTCCGACCCCGGGAAGGAAAGGGGCGAAACTCAAAAGAAGCGAATGGGACACGAGGAGAGGGACATGGCAACCAGCGTGCATGGTGGTGTGCTTGGAAGGGTGCAGATGCCTGCACCCATGCAGGAAAAGCGCGATGAAGGATGCGCGAACGAGGCAGCCCAAAACAGCAGCGCTGCCTCGTGCGATGAAACAGCGGCACGTTCCGTGGATGCATGGATGCGTGTTACACATGCTGCGAAACTCTTCATACCCACATGCCATCGAGAGAGCAGTCAGTCCTGCAGGTGCGAGTTGGTAAGCATGCAGATGAATGGAGAGGATGCAGAAGGGCACAAGCCCTTGGCCAGTGGCATTCCATGTGTTGGAGTAGACTCCCAGATGCACCGCTCACAGGCAGCAAAAAAACACAGACGAACAAATTGGACCGCATTGTGGCCCCCAGCAATTCCATCATTAAGTGTGCAGAGGAGAGCTTCGAAAGCACAGCACTTGGTGCAGATCCTCTGCGTTTGATCTTGGCACGCCAAACGTCGTCGAACAGTCAATGCCAAACCAAACCGCCACCACCAGCAGACTTGCCATAATTATCCTCCGTTCCTGCTTTTCCCTTACCACGACCAGTGCCTGCGTCCTTCGATGGTGCATCCTTCCTACCGAAGAGGGGTAGGCGACGGCGAGGTGCTTCTGGAGCCTTCGGTTTGCTGCTTTCAAACACAGCCGCAGAGGGACCAGGAGCGTTGTTCTGGCCTACTTTTGAATCCCTCTGAGTAACATGTCCTGTCGTTTGCATGCTATGTCCTGAAGGCCCCCCCTCCGCTGCGTTTCCTTGCTCCCCTTCTGCTTCCTCCTGTATGAGCGTCCAGTCATACACGTAATCAAACACAAAGCCGCACTCTTGGAAAACCTCTCGAAAGAGTTTCCTCAAATGCCCATAGTCGGGCCTCTCGTCGAATCGAAGTGATCTGCAGTACTCAAAGTAGGTGATGAAGGCCTTTGGAAATCCCTTGCAAAGAACTTCCATGGGTGTACATAGCTTTTTCTCGCATATTTTCTCGTATTTGTGCTTTTTTGTTGCTGCTTTGAGTCCTTGCCAAGGCAGGCTGCCACGCAGGAAGTACATGAGTACGTACCCGAGGGACTCCAAATCGTCCCTCCTTCCCTGCTCGATGCCTATGTGCGTGTTGAGGCTTGCATAGCGGGCTGTGCCTGTGAGGTTCTTGTTCTCTCGGTAGGGGATGTGCTGGTGGGTTTTGTGATCTCGGTATTTCTTGGCCAGCCCGAAATCTATGATGTACACCTGATTGGCGCGTTTCCCGACGCCCATCAAGAAGTTGTCCGGCTTTATGTCGCGGTGGATAAAGCTTTTCGAGTGCACGTATTCTATCCTGCTAATCAGTTGATCTGCAAGCATGAGGACTGTCTTCAGGCTGAATTTCCTCTTGCAGAAATTGAAGAGATCTTCTAAACTTGGGCCCAGGAGGTCCATCACCATGACGTTGTAATCTCCCTCGCTCCCGTACCAAAGCACGCATGGGATCCCCGCTTCGTTCCCACCGCACACACGTCGCCGAAGGATGCGTTCGCGGTCAGCGCTTCGTTATTTTTTTTTCCTGCTGCGGCTTCGTTCCGTCGGTCCGGTCTCGCCATCGCATTTCTCCCGAGCTCGTGCCGTTGCCTTGCTTCGAGTTCGTTCGGCACGCACTTCCACCTTCCAAGATCTTGTAGATCTTCGCTTCGTAGAGCAGCTGCGGATGCTTCGTCCGTGCGGATTCCTACACGCGTTGGTTTCGCGTCAGCTTGGATCGAAAGCCGCTTGTTCGGTCTTCGTCGGATCTCTCGCAAGACCTCGTGTTTCGTTTTTCCGAGACCTTCGACGTCCGTATCGGTTCTACGTTTCGCACGTGCTTCGGTCTCGTCGTCTCGTGCTTCGCTTTGGCGCAAACACGCACCAGTTTGATGCCCACGTCTTCTTTGGTGGTCACGTTGGTGCCTGCAGATCCCGTCCGTTCGTCCAAACGTCTGTGTCAGTCCGCCGTGCGGCCGCCACGTCGCGTCTCACCTTCCATTCCTTCCTCAGCACGTGCCTTCGCTTCGCTTTCGCACGTCCATCTCCTCCCATCTCTCTTTTTTTTTGCACTCGTCCGACGAGGACCGGCCCTTCTTCTTCTTCTTTTTTTTTTTTTTCGGAGGCGATCTGTCGCAGATTTCGCTTCGGTTTCGACGTCCCACGCACCGAGGTAGAACTCGCCGAAGGACCCTTTCCCGATCTTCTTTCCCAATCGATACTTGTCGCCGACGCGCAGGTCCATCGCTTCGACGACGACGTCCTCGTCGTCTGAAACAATGGCCGACGTCGAAGGGTCGAAGTCCGTCTTCGGACGGGGTGGAAAAGGAACAGACCCAAGGCGAACCCGGTCTGCCTCGGGTTGGATCCGGGTTCGAAAGGGAAACCGAACCCATGGGAAAAGGAGGAGGAAAAGGAGGAGGGGAAACAGGGAAGACCGTTCGTGGATCGTAGATGGACCGTGAAGACAGCGGTCCCAGGAGGTTCGGTGGAGATCTCGATGGGAGATCGAGATCACGGGAAAAGATCGCGATGGAAGGGGAGGGAGGCGATCAGGCGGCGGGAGGCGGCGGGACCAGTTCGCACGAAGACGTCGTCGAGGTGCACGTGCGCCTTGTGATCGCGATGGGTGCCAAAGACAAGCGTGGGAAGAAAGGAAATGCAGCCGTGTACACCACACGGAACCAAGCCGTGCGGATGCTGCAAGTGAGGCTGCCGGAATTCCGTCGGTTGTGCATCCTCAAAGGGATCCATCCCAGAGAACCGAAGAAGAAAAAACACGGACACAACAAAACCTACTACCACGTGAAGGACATCAAATGGCTGCTGCACGAACCGCTCCTGGGGAAATTCAGGGACATCAAGGCCTACGACAAGAAAATCGTCAAAGCAAAAGCCAAGAAGACGTACGAACTCGCCAAAAAACTGCTCGAAAGAAGACCAGGATACACCTTGGACCACATCGTGAAAGAGAGGTACCCGACCTTCATTGATGCACTGCGAGACCTGGACGATCCACTCACCATGGTCAACCTCTTCGCCGTGCTGCCTGGGGAGACAAAGCACAACATCGACAGCAAAGTGGTGCAGAAATCCAAACAGCTGGCCCTGGAATTCCAAGCGTACGTCGTCCGATCCCATGCGCTGAGGAAGGTGTTCGCCTCCGTGAAAGGATTGTACTACCAAGCAGAAGTGATGGGACAAACAATTACATGGCTCGTTCCGCACGAGAGGAGCCAGACAATGCCAGACGATGTGGATTACAAAGTCATGTTGACCTTCTTGGAGTTCTATCAGACCATGTTGGAATTCATCAACTTCAAGCTTTACCATGACATGGGACTGAAGTACCCCCCATTGGTGCAAGGGGAGCTGCTGAATCTTGCCAACGCCTTGCCGGAGATCATGGACGCCATGAGCGGGGGACAGAAGATGGTCGATTCTGATCCCAAGTCCAACAGCAGAAACGCCGAGGGGGCAAGCACCGCGGGACCTAGGGATTCCGGGATGGAAGGCAACGTGCTGGAAGGCGATGCAAAAGAGTGTGCAGAGGTGTTCAAAGGTTTTGTGTTTTATGTCGGGAGAGAGAATCCACTGGAGTCGCTCGTGTTTTTGATCAAAGCTTTTGGGGGAGCTGTGGGATGGGATGGGGAGGGTTCTCCGTTTTCAGTGGAGTGTCCGGATATCACACATCAGGTGATAGATCGTCCGAAAGTCACGAATCCTATATCAAGCAGGGAATACATCCAGCCTCAGTGGGTTCTTGACTGCGTTAACAACAGATTTCTTATTCCGACAACAGAGTACGAGCCTGGAAAAAAGCCTCCTCCACATCTCTCACCGTTTGTGGACAACGAAGCAGAGGGATACACTCCAGAGTATGCAGAGATGCTGAAACGTCTGAAGGCAGCCAGTGCACCTTCCGAACACAAAACGGAGGAAATCCCCGAGGAGGGCACCATGCCCGAGCTCGGACCTTCGGACGTCGAAACAAAGGCAGACCTAGAGGATCAGTATATGAAAGAAGTGGAGCTTGAAGCTGCGGGAGTGACACACTCAGAAGTTCTGAAGAAAGGTGGGCTTGAACAAGCGCTTGAAGCAGTACAACAGAAAAAACAGGGAGCGGAGCCCCATAAAAAGAGAAGGTCCGTTGGTGCAGAGGAGAAGGCTGTCGATCTATCAGAAATCATGATGTCGCGAAAGTCACAGCGCTTGTATGGCTCCATCCAAAAAGGGAAGCGGGCCAAGGAAGCCAAAGTTGAGAGTCTGAAGCAGAAGAGGGAAATGTTACGGGGAAAGAAATAGCTCTGTGCGTATCGATTAGAAGGAAACAGGGTCTCGTGCGGTGTCAGCTTCAGCTGGTGGGAAGTTGCCATGCCGTGCCTATCACACAGCAGGGGAACCAGTTGCTGATGCTTCAGCAGTTGGAGCATCGGAGTAACTTCGAATTTTCTCCCCCTTGATCATACCATATGTCATCAGGCCGTTTGCAAAGGCGCGGTGCATCCGTTCGAGCGTGACAATCTCCCTTATTGTTTTGTACCAGATGTAGGGGCCTTTGAAAACCACAACCCACGGATCCCACACGCCCACCCATATGGAATGTCTCCAGCTGGGTAGTGTCTCTTCCACCCAATCCTCCGCGACGACGTTGCTCACTTGTCCAGTGCCTTCAAGCAGCCTGCCGTATTCTTGATAGGAGATGAAGTACGGATGTGCCCATTCCTTGTAGAGGAACTCAAGTCGCTCCATCTCGTCCTTAGTGTATTCAGGAGGGGTCTCCCTCTGACACCACGTGGCTATGGCGATTTTGCCGCTTGGTTTCAGCACTCTGGTCATAGATTCCACGTACTTTTTCTTGTCCGGCATGTGTTCTCCAGACTCGCATGCCCACACCAAGTCAAAGGTGTCAGGTTCGAACTCCATGTCCAACGCGTCCATCACTTGGAAATGCACATTTTTCAGCCCTGCTTGCTCCGCCAACTCCGTTGCACGTCTTACTTGGCTGCTGGACAGGGTGATCCCAGTGACTTCAGCTTCTGGGAAGAGTTTTGCCAGGTGTCTCGTGGTTCCTCCAATCCCGCATCCCACATCCAATATTTTTCGGGG
The DNA here is from genome assembly GCA_038048775.1 of Picocystis salinarum. Classification (NCBI taxonomy): domain Eukaryota; kingdom Viridiplantae; phylum Chlorophyta; class Picocystophyceae; order Picocystales; family Picocystaceae; genus Picocystis; species Picocystis salinarum. The sequence goes on along the minus strand of JBBULP010000455.1, from coordinate 69,635 downwards.
TTTTTCTGCACCGGACCAGCGAAGCATCTCGTCCACGAAGTCCAACTTCGCTTTCTTGAAATCTTTGACGTGGCATCCCAACAGAGTCCCTGCGCCTTTCTCTCTCTCTTCTCGAGAGTAGTGTCCGAGGTGGATGTGTTCTCCCCAGTAGTGCTCGAGCACGCCCTCGTCCGTCCAAGCGTTGTACTCTTCTCCCACGGTGTTGGCACCGTCCTTGTACTCCCGGCTCGGCGTGTCCAGCACACGCTTGGTGAGTGCTGCGGCGGCCACGAGTGCAGCAGCCACGCCGAAGGCGACGGCTGGCGCTTCCACCTTGGCCAAGGGCGGTCGATGCGCCACTTGTACGCTTCCATGCAAGGTTCCTCGTCCTTCCACGCGCTTCGCAGGCGTCGCCATCCCCATCGAATTCGCTCTGGCGGTGCGCATCGTCGCCATTTCGACGTGGATGTGTTCGTCGTCGACGCGGAAGGATCCCAAGCAGACACGCCATCCTCGACGGGTCACGCCCTCTCGCACGGAAATAGGACCCGAATGTCCGTATCGCAGGAGGTACACAAACGTGGCGCGCAGAGGGACTCGTTCGAGTCGCCGTTTTCTCGATCAGACATTCGTTTCGATCGAGAAATGGAGGACTCGCGGATGTCTTGGAGGAGGCGAACTAGGAGCTGTCGACGTGCGCCCATGCGAATGTCGCACTGCGACGCTTCTTTTGCAGCGTGTGGATGGCGTGGATCTTCGAAGTGCGGATGGATCCACGCGCAGGACAAGGAAGAAGGAGCGCATCGCGTCCGACGTGGAACGGAACGACGCACGTCGTGCGCCACACGTCTTGGTCGAGCCTTGCGCTTCGGCATCCCAGCACCACACACACGTTCACGCGGCTGTGCGTCTCGGTTGGAACCACCTTCCACGCGCATGCTGCTCTTCCTCCCCTTGTCGTGTGTCTTCACGACGCCTCCTGTGTCTATCTGCGCTCGCCACGTGCGCTCTTCGCTTCCACGACACGTGAGATGCGCATCTTCGTGGTCGCTCGCCTCTCCTCCGAACGAACCTTCGGGTTCGTTTCCTTTCGAACCCGTGGAAATCTCGGATCCGACCCGACACGGTTCGGGTTCGAAAGGAACACGGTTTCCCAACAAATTCGATTCGAACCGAGACGACAGGATGGCGTGGACGATGGCGACGATGCGCGTCGACGCGACGAGCCACACGTCGTTCGTCTCGCATCCGCGCGCGAGGAAGGACCGCGTGCGATTCAGGAGGCTTTCTTCGCGACGCTGCGCATCCGCGTCTGCGTCTTCGGAGCGTCCGATCCACCAGCAGCGCCTGATCCAACACAAGCAGGAAGCGTACTGGTTCTATCGTTTCTTGTCCATTGTGTACGATCACATCGTGAATCCAGGACATTGGACCGAAGACATGCGAAAGGAAGCGTTGGAACCTGCGAAGCTAGACCAAAGGGACTTGAAAGTGTACGACGTGGGCGGCGGGACGGGATTCTGCACTCTGGGAATCGTGGAGCACGTGGATGGCAAGCACGTGACGTTGCTGGATCAATCCCCGCACCAGCTGGCCAAAGCCAAGGCCAAACCAGCGCTGGAACAAGTCACCATCGTCGAAGGGGACGCCGAAGACCTCCCCTTCGAGAACGATTCGGCCGATCGTTACGTCTCCGCTGGTAGCATCGAATACTGGCCCGAACCACAACGTGGGATATGTGAAGCCTATCGCGTGCTCAAACCAGGCGGTCTAGCATGCCTGATTGGACCTGTGCACCCCACCCATCCTGTTTCCAGATTCTTCGCCGACGCATGGATGCTCTTCCCATCGGAAAAAGAATACATGGACTGGTTCACCAAAGCAGGCTTTGAGAACGTCCAGATCAAACGCATCGGTCCCAAGTGGTACAGGGGAGTGAGGAGACATGGTCTCATCATGGGATGCTCCGTCACTGGTGTCAAACCCAATCCCGGGCCCTCTCCGCTTGATCTGGGACCAAAAATGGAAAGCAGACAGGCCAAGTTCAATCCAATGGTGTTCCTTCCTCGCCTTCTCCTTGGCACAGCCGCTGGATTCTACTACTTTGTCCTGCCCATTTACATGTTCCTGAAGCATCTTGTCATCAGTGGGCTGGAAAAGGTGTACCCCAAAGCTGCGTCCTGGATGTAGACCTTTAGAACAAGCCAGGCCGGGAGCAACCAACAAAGAGCAACGGGCATAGATTGACAACGGATAGAACAATTGAAATCGTGTATGTCTTACACAAAAAATGTTTGATGTAATCTCACAGCTTCCTCTGTCTCTCCTGTTCCTGTCGTGCTTCCATGATAGCCATCTCTCTGGAGTGCTTTGCAGCCTCCTTCTCTTGATCGATCTGCCGAAGCACTTCCTCCCTCCTCATCTTTTGCAACATCTTCATCCTTTCCTGGAGGTATTTCCTACGCTCTTCTGCCGTCATCTCTGGTGGATCTTCCTCCTTTGGCTCCGCTTCATTCTTTGTGCGTTGCTGAAGCTTCTGAAAAATCTTCGTAATGCTGTCCTTCCAATCGGTGTTCTTCCAGCTTGGTACATCTTCCTTCGTCGTGCTCTGAACGAAGGGAGTGGCAGTTTCGGCTGACACCTCTCCTTTGGACTGTGGGTGGATTTCCTTTGGCTCTGCGCCTGGCAATCGGTACTGCGCTGCTTCTTCTTGTAAGAAGGTAAAGATCACCTCTTTGTTGGCCATCATTCTACGGCACCTCTGCTCAATCTGGTGTTGTATGGACATGTCGTTCCTCCTACGCACGTCCCAGAGTGCAAAGAGTTCCTTTCCTTTTAGTTTTTTCCTCACTCTTAGATCGTTCAGAATGTGCCGTGCAGCAGTATCTGCTGAGGTGACAATGGCTCCGATGTCTTGCTCGTGCAAGTAGTCCCCAGCAAAGTACAGGCCAGGCAGTAAGTCCTCCATTTTTTTAAGGGATCGCTGCGTATTGGAATATCCTTCCGGAAAAAGGGGAACTGCATTCTGCCAAAAGAAAGAGCGCACGAAGACAGGTGCAGCATTTGCTCCTAGAACATTCTTGACATCCTTTAGCAGCTTCTGCGGCAAGGTTGGGTCTTCTCTTTTGGCTAACTTGGGGTTGTCTGGTCCTCCGACATACCCTGTGAGGAGCATGTACTTATCAGGTGCCGAATCCTTTGAGACGTTGCTTGGGAATGAAATTTCAAAGCAATTCATGTAATCCTCCGAAGCCGGGACCTTGATGGATCGAACTGGTGGAAGCTCTCGTAATCCCTCCCTCTTTACCCCGACGGAGATCACCGATACGGGAGCGTACTCAATCCTTGGCATCCAATTCACTGGTACTTTCTTGTTGTGATCAAATAGTTCGAGGGTGCCATCGGTTATGCAAGAGAGGGGTGTAGCAATCACGATGGCATCGAAAGACTCAGATGATCTCTTCCAACCTCCAGTGCTGCAAGAGACCTGCCACACAGGACGATGGAACTCACCCAACTCAGTTCTATCTAGTGCCACCACTGGACATTTTTGTTTGATGTTTTTCTCGCCCACGGAGGCCACAAAGGCATCAGTCAATTCTTGCATTCCACCTGGAAAAGTAAATGGTGCAGATTTTTCTATGTGCTCTACGTGCGGTTTCCTGAGAAGCAAGTCATGTACCATATCGGTAGTGTCCAACTTGTATTCACCCTGTGGAGTCAGGAGAGTTTCAGATACCAGGGGCAACGGTTCGGTGTTGCCAATCGGACTGGCGCTGGTATTCGACCACCATACTTTACCTGGTTTAGGAACTCGGATTGTCTGCCCTGTACCCGGTTCGGCAGATCCAAGCAATTGTGCCGCCTTCTCTAGTCCCAGGTGTAGGGAAAGAGCCCCGATAACCAATGATCCATACTTTTGCTCAATGTCCCATGCTCTGGTTCCATGAAATCTGGCAGGTGCAACATTGGGATTGTATCCAACATAACCGGAGTAGAAAGGCTCCACTACCTTCAGCACCGCATCTGTTTGGAAGTGCCTTTTGAAAAATTGACCCAATGTCTCCTCGTTTTCCTCCTGATAAACGCTGTGTTTGCTGCGACCTGCACTTGGCCTCGTGGTAGTCTTGGGTCGTTTCCGCCGCACTTTGTGTTGGCTCTTTTTCCAAACGAAAGGTTCCAACATCATCTCCCTTTTTTCCCATGTCTCTAGTAACCTGCTTGCGATCAACTCCAGCGGATTGCTTGGCACTGGGTACACTTTCCGAGCCTGCAACACACCCATCTTCAGCTTGGATAGGGAGGTCCGCTGGCCATCGAGGCCGAGTTCTTCGAGCACCTTTGCAACGGTGGAAGACGTCGCTTCCATTTCCCTGGCTCCTTTTTCCATGCGAAATCCACGTTCTCGGACGGTCCTTGTGGCGCCACCAGCTTCTCCAGCATCGAAGACCGTCACACGACATCCCGTTCGCGCCAACCGATGGGCCACAGCTAGGCCACGCACGCCTGCTCCCACGACGGCGACGTGTCCCAGCGGTTCTTTCCCGACGTGCGCATCTTTGTTCGCCGCTTCTTTCCATGCATTACGTGCGGCTTCTGGCCAAAGTTCCGGCCGTCGGAGGAGTTTCCAACGCTCCTTCCACACCTGCCGACGACGTGCACGGGCCGCTTCGGCCTTTTCGCGTGCGCGCTCGGACGCCTGCTGTGCAATCACCGACCAACGATCCTTCCCACGCGGCGCCATCGATCCAAGCACGCACGTGGCGCGCGCGCTTCGTCGCAATCGCCGTCGCGACGCCTTCGTGTCGTGTTCGTTCGGCGCCGAAAGGGACGTCCTTCGGGTTCGAACCCGAATTTCGAACGGGTTCAGACCCGGACCGATTCGGGTTTCCAAGGGTCGGAATCCACCGATGCGATCCGTTCGGAACCAGGAGTGGATGTTGACCAGTGCTTTCAGCTGCCATGGCAAAGCAGCATCCAATGGTTGCATGCACAAGAGAAAAAGGCATGGGGAACAACAAGTTGGAGAGAGAACGGATGAATGCCAGGAGGGAACGGTGGAAAAGAACAGAGACCAGGAGATGGCATGGTCAAGGTGGGGGACTCTGCGCTTGCGTAGGCATGCTGGAGGAAGGGTAGATGGCGAAAACGCCAACCGCTCGCTCGTGTTCGCCTCCCGGGAAAGTGAATCCAGCCCAACTGAGAGGTCGAGAGAAAGTCAAAAAGTGGCCGGAGCCGATCAGATGCAAACCTGGCTCGATTGCACGAAGAAACATCTGCACTGGAAGGGGCACACAGATTCCACTGCACATGGTCGCTACGGACCAAGCGAAGGATCGCGAACGACTTGAGGCTGAAAATCTTCGCAAACGTAGCGAGCCAACAGCGAATGGTACAACTCGTATCGGGCAGTCATTCGGAATCCCCACTTGTCCTGCAACTGTTGACAAAGGTTTAGATCACAGTCAGCAATCAGTAGCCCATCCTTGCATCGTGAGAGTGATGGAGTACGAGAGGCATCTGGTGCACTCACATAACTGCTCCCGTAAAAATGGCCAAAATCATGATGACTCGGTTTGCCATCTCCAGAAGTAAAAGCATTGGGAAAGTGCTCTGTACCAACTCTGTTAATGGCAGCCACATAATACGAGTTTGCAATGGCCGCGTTTCGGGCTTCGATCGCCCACATGGGTTCACTCAGGTCCCCAACAGTGGCCGACGGATTGAAAACAATTTCGGCGCCGTTGAGGCCAAATGCCATCCAATTCAACGGGTGGTGCCTGCCGTAGCAGATGTTCACTCCGATCTTGCCATAACAAGTCTCGTTAACAGGATGTCCAGTGTTCCCTTCCATGTAATATGTTGATTCGTTGAAATCGCCCACTCTGGGTATGTGGTTTTTCCGGTGCTTCCCAATGATGTTCCCCGTGTGGGAAATCACAACTGCCGTGTTCCAGATAGTGTTCCCGTGCGTTGCGTCCCTTTCCAGGATGGGGCATATCATTACCATGCTCCATTTCTCCGCTAACTTCCTACACATGCTCACCGAAGGCCCATCCAAGGTCTCTGCGAATTCGCACCATTGCTTTTCTCGCGTGCAGAACGCAAATGGTATGTGCCAGGTTTCCTGCAAACACAGAACATTAACCTGTGCCTCACCAGCTGCATTGACAAGCTCGGCAACGCGAGCATGAATCGCATCCCTTTGTTCCGCGTACGGTGCTGTGGTTTCTTTCCGAATGCCATGCTGGACGAGGCCTATCTTCACCACGCGAGGTTCTCGCAGTTGTTCTTTCGACGCTTCGAACCTGTATCCTTGCAAATCGAAGTCCTGTCCCTTCGACAGTGTGGCGACGTGACTCGGAAGCGCGATCTTCGACACAATTCGGCCTTGATTTTGGCCGTAGAGCACGCGCTTGACATGTTCGAGCTGTGGTTCAGGAACGAATTCCTCCAAGATGTCTTCTATCCTGTCGTAACCTGCCAGGGTGCCGTCGGAAGCGCGTCCGTCTTCCTTGGCCGCTCCGTTCATGGTCGCTGGCCGGCTGGTACGTTGCAGGTGGCGTTCTGCGCTCGATGTGCGCGTGGAGGCGTCTCTGCTGGTCCGTGTTTCTTCCTCGCCGACGTGGAATTCGACGGATCCAACGGTGGTCTGTCAAAAGGAAATGCACCGAGGTGTACTTCGACGCTTGTTCGAGTGCGCTTGGGCCGTGGTGTGGTAGGACGAAGGTGTGCAGCGAGTGGACAGACGCGTGCCGTGCTCAATTCGATGCGACGACGGACAATTTCGTGGCGCATTGACTATGCAACGCAGTGCATGAATGGACGGGCAAGTCTCCGCAGGCTTCATCCGCACCCTTTTTTGCTCGACATGAACGGACGAACTCTCGTCGGAGGTGCGTTTCCCAGATGTTCCATGCGGATGCATCCACCACTTGAAAACCGTTCGTGTGTATGTCTACCTCGGCAGGTGTCGGAGATGGTTTCACACGTCTCGTGACCCCACCACGTCCTTTTCCTTCCGACCCTGGATGGGTGTGCTGTGCTATTCTCCCTTTTGCTTGGGAACTTCTCATCCCATGCTGTCTCTCTCCAAGGGCTGATGCACGTGGGAGGCACTGCCTCCACCTGCCACACCACCAGTTGTGCCATGGCATTGCCACAGGAGGATACCGACCCTGTCCATCCAAACGGATCCATGCCCTCCACAGAAAGGCCACGTCCCTCCCTCAGGGTCACCAGATCCAACGAAATCCGAATCGACAGAGGGGTCTAGGAGGACTTGATCCGATCAGATCCGATTGGGATGGGGCGACCCCAGCCAGACGTCCGGAGAGGTCGCGGACCACGAACGAAATCTGCACACGAAGCTGTTTTCCAGCGGCAACGAGGCGTGCTAGCACAACGCACACGCCAAGTCCGTCACCACACGAAGCTGGAACTCTGCTCGAAGTGCGAGTCAGAGCCAAGGGGGTGGGTATCACAAGCATCGTTTCGGAAGGAAGAAAAGGCCCGGAAAAGGAAGCGTGGATCCAGTGAGCCTGTTGCTTCGTCAGTGTAAGACGACCTTGGGTGCAAATCAACGGAAAGGCGAAGTATTCGACCGACCTGTGCATCTACTTCGAGATGGAAGGCCTGATGGTAGCCTCTGCGGTGTGGGATTTAATCACGATCTTTTCACTCCTCACCGCAATGTTCTCCAACCACTGGCTCATCCCTGAATATCAGCTGGACCAGGTTTATCCAGAAGTGGCCAACAACGAGACCGTCTACCAAGTGGTGGAACTTGCAGGAATGTGGCAAATTTGCATACCGCAGGTGCTGGAGGACAATGATGCAGGTGACATACAAGTCAAGAGTATCACGGGCACAGGAGAATGCGCCTTTGTGTTCAACGGGAGAAGCTGCGGCTGCACAACCAATACAGATATTTTCTATAGCAACATTTATGGGAGAGATCAAACGTCGACCCTAGATGCATCTCGTGCTTTCACCATTATCTTTGGATCAGTTGCTCTTGCCAAGTTTGCTTCCAAATTGCTCGCAGCTTTCTGCGGACAAGGCTTCCAACTGCTTTATTTTGCAATCCTGGACTTTTCCCAAGCAGTCGCTGGCAGTTTAGGGGCAGGCCTTTTCTTTGGAATCATACGGGAGACCCATTCCAATCAGCCCGATGATGATGATCGGTCCTTGAGCAAGAACATCGGTTGGGGATGGGTCATCTTTGCAAGTTTTGCACTTGTTGCGATGATCTGGTCCATCATTTCATTTACACAGTTTGTCTTTTATGTTGGATGCAAGAAAAGGGAAGGGCATGGGAAAAGCCAGCAACAGAAAGATAGACGTTACTCCTACTACGCAGACTCTCCGGAGGACGAGGGGAGAAGTCGCGGTGGCTTCACAGTCGACTGATGGATCCCTTTGATTGCAATTGCCAGTGTATGTATTCCACGTGACTTCCAAGTTAGTTGTTTATTGTGCTGGTGAATCGAATGCCGGGTCCACGTTCCAGATCGAACCACTTGCATCCACGGTGGCCTGTCGTTTCTTCCTTGTGTTCGTGGCTCAGCCTGAACACATGCCTTCTCCATCGAAATCAACCGACGTATCGGAATCTTCCAACGACACATAGGAATCTTCCACCGGAGAGATCCCGATCGAAAGTCGCGCGAATCTACCGAATGCCGCAGAGGACGCTGTCCTTTCCCCTAGTGCTTCTGCAGGTCATGAAGGAGAATCCTGGATCGCATCGACGCTGCGACACGAACATGCGCGTGTCAGATGCACGTGCAAGATCGACGAAGATGCGTGCTTCGAGTGTCCGATTGCATCCCACGCGTGCATGTGCGTCGAAGAAAACCTACTTGTCTCGTCCACCGGCCCGTTCGCCTCGTGCGAGGGAGTTGCAGTCGCTGTGCGAGCTCCTGGTGAAGGCAGAAGGCGCAGGTGCACGGAAGAAGGTGTTGGTGGAGCACAGCACGTCGTTGCAGGAGTACTTTCAGACGTGGAGAGGGTGTAGGATGATGGAATGGATGGATTCTCGACGTATAGGCGAGGAAGAATCCTACCTGCTATGCTCGGTAGCTGCAGCCGGACAGCATCACGTTCTCGACGTACTCGTGGACGTGGTCGACACCGTCACGGCGAACGACTGGGACGAAGTGGAACGACGATGGGAATCGTGCTTGCATTTGCTCAGAGGCGTGGAAGCATTCTACGATTGCTTTGGAGGGATTGTTGGATACCAATGGAAAGTAATGCAGATACTCGACGAAGGTACAGAAGAGCCAACTCCTGTACTGAACACCTCGAGTAGTCCAGTGAGCAGCGAATACACAGTGCCGGAAGGATTGGACCTTGAATGCGACGTAGAAGCTGCGAGGGAAGCTGCAGTGGATGGAATAAGGTCTCTGCATGCAATGGCAGAACTTTATCCGCTGGGAGGTGCAGGAGATCGGTTGGGATTGAGGGATGAAGTGAGTGGAGAGCCATTACCGGTGGCGTGTTTACCCTACTTGGGCCGAAGCCTGCTTGCATGTCTGATGCGAGACGTGCAGGCCAGAGACTACTTGCACTATTGTTTGTTTGGTACCCCTGCCAGGCCACCGGTTGCGGTGATGACTAGCGAAGCGAAAGGTAACGACACGCGTGTCAAGGCGATGTTCGAAGCCAACGCCTGGTTTGGATTGGGGGAAGAAAATGTGATGATTTTTAAGCAACCAATGGTTCCCATGGTTGAGAACAGCACTGGACTCTGGATACATGAAGACTTGCAAAAAGGAGCTGCGGTCACACCCATGGTGCGGCCTGGAGGCCACGGTGCGATTTGGAAGCTGCTCTTTGATCAAGGCGTGGCGCAATGGCTTCGATTGAAGGGTAGAAAGGCAGTCATCACAAGGCAGATCAGCAATCCTCTTGCTTGTGTGGACACAACACTGTTGGCGTTGGCTGGACATGGTTACTTTGGAGGGAAAGCATTTGGATTTATGTCTTGCGAGCGCACAATTGGAAGTGCAGAAGGGGTGAATGTTCTAGCAATTCACAGGATGGAGGACGGCACGGTAAAGACAGGCATCAGTAACATTGAGTACACTGAATTTTCAAGGTTAGGAATCACAGATGCGCCACGGCATTCGGATACGTCTATTTCCCTTTTTCCATGTAACACAAATGTCCTGTACGTGGACTTGGAGGCAGCGGAGTCTGCTGTGAAGTCAGGGGATGGTGCGTTGCCAGGCATGATACTGAATTTGAAGAAAAAAGTAGCCATCATTGGAAGGGACGGTAGGGAAAGACATGTTCAAGCTGGTAGATTGGAATGCACTATGCAAAATTTGGCAGACTCGCTAGCCAATGTCTATGTTTCTGAAGATAGCATTCCGGAACAAAGCAACTTGGATTCATTCCTAATGTTTAACGCAAGACGCCGTGTCACAAGCTCTGCAAAGAAGCGAAGGAAGCCAGCTGCAGAGGCCAAGAGCATGGATCTTCACCAGACCCCGGAGGGTTCATTCTTGGATCTGCAACGGAATGCAGCCGAACTGCTTCAGAGCTGTGACATCAGTGTCCCAGATGTGTTGCCACAAGGAGGATTGGCAGAATATCTGAGAAGAGGACCAGAATTTTCCTTTCTGTATCATCCTGCCCTTGGACCTATGTGGGATGTGATTCGACAGAAAGTGCATGGCGGTAGTCTTGCAACAGGCTCTGAAGTAGAGCTTGAAGTTGCAGAATTGCAATGGGAACATGTGAATGTCAACGGGAGTTTGCTGATAGAAGCCAGGTATCCCGTAGGCTCATCACAGAAGGAGTCAAGCTTAGAGGGCGTGGGACGGTTCGCTGCTGGTTATTTCTCTTTCTCTAATTTTTCCGGGGAGGAGGAGCCCGTACCTCCTGTTGAATATGGTAGGGACATTGGGAGAGTCAGGCTGCAAAATGTTGTCGTGCAGAACCGTGGTGTAGATCGCGAAGATCCAGGAAACATTTATTGGCAGCGGAAAGTTGACAGAAGAGAGGCTTGTCGAATTCTGCTGGGGGCGGGAGCAGAATTCACAGCAAAAGATGTTTGCATCAGAGGCGATCAAGAATTTCTGGTCCCAGACTACTGCCGAATGGTAGTTGCACCCGATGGAGACGGTGGGGTCACTGTGGATGTACAAAAACTTCCAGGAAAAAATGCCACCTGGAAATGGAGTTACTTTTTGAAGGAAAAGGGCTTCATCAAACTTGAAATGGTAGAAAGTGGATCACAGGCGCATTTCACAGATACTTTTCTGTAGAAATGGGGCGCAAAGTCTCGCCTACCTTGCAAAAAAGCTCGGGTGCATGTAATCAAATAAAGCAAAGCCCAGTGACTTGCCGCTACCCCAACCTCGGAAGTTTCTGACTCCCAAGTGCTTGTGCAGTTTGCTGCAGGAGAGTAGAGAGTTGGCACCGGGCATTCTCTGGTTTTATTGCGTTTTTGACCCAACACTCTCCTTCGATTGGTGATGTCCTCTGTTCCATGAAGGCAGTTAGCACACCGTTGATTTGCTCATGTTGGCCCCTTTTCTCTTCAAAAGACAACCACTGGGCCCAGATATCACCATTCCTTGGGTTGCTTGTGGCTGCACGTTTGAACCAAGTACGAGCTTTTTCGTCTTTCCTCTCAAGTGCAAAGAAGCACGCTACAGCAACGATGATGTTTCCATCGTCTGGGCATTTTCCAAGGGCATCTGCCGCTTTTGACTTGCGTTGGACCCTTGGTGTGTTGTTTAGCGCTTCGGCCCACAGCACTCCTGACTTTGGCATGACTTTGAGCCCCAAAGCCATCAACGCTTCTGCATCAGCCGAGTTGCCCTGCTGGTACTCCAAACGGACCGCTGCAACCCACAGCTCTGGACAATGAGGCCTTGCATTCCTGCCCTGCTCAAGGGCCGCGCGGGCCCTGGTGAGAGAGCCAGTATCACGCTCCAAATCTGCAAGGTACACCCAAAGAGGAGCACTAGAAGCCCAATATCCACGACAGGCAAGGACAAAATGATGCGGCAAATGAAGATCTTTCTGGCTACCCTCAATATCCTTTTCCGTCAACTTCTCTTCACTTTCTTGCGCTTCGAGCTCTTCAAGTGCAGTAACTTTTGCACATTGTCTGATTCCCACACGAAGAGCCTCTTTAGCTTCGACAGCCCTTGACGAAAGCACCAAAAGTTCTGCCTTCATGCGATGAAGCAAGGGATCAGAAGGATATTTTTCAAGAGCTTCATGAAGAAATGCCAACTCTGCCTCCCGAGCTATCCTACCGGAGTTCAAATCATCTGTCAGCATCTGGGCAGATGTTTTGATTCTCTGGAAAGTAGCTGATACCTCCCAAATTATCTTGACATCCTCAAGGGATTCTCGCGCCTTGACTAGAATTTCACTAGCCTTTTCATCTCTGCCTTGGTCAAACTCAAGGGCAAATGCCGCCAGAAATATATCCTGGCTCTTTGGGTTGGCGTTCATTGCAGATTCAAGCACTCGGCTAGCCCCAATCATGTCCCCTTCTTTCTTTTTTGCTGTTGCAGCAAGCAACCACAGCCCAGCCGACTGTGGACAATTTTTCAATGCACGTTCCAAGAACCCATTCACTTCCGCCCAGTATTTCTTGGCCAGAACAAGAAGGTCCTTACTACCAATGGCATTGTCAAGTTGGCGCTGGGTGTCTTCAGCTTGCAAAAGGCTCAGACGAGCAGCCTTTGTCCACAGTTCATCGTCTGTAGGAAATAGTTCTAACGAGTGATCAAAAATTGCCATTGCTGTCAAGCGTGCCCCACTCTTGGCTTGCTCCTCAGCATCTGCAAGGAATGTTCGACGTGCATCTGCTTGGTCAACACCGACACCAATGCTAGCTTTGACAAGTGCTTGGCAGGTTGACGGGGATGGCGGTTGTGCTTTCTCACAACTCACTGCCTCTCGAAGCCAACGGTCCCGATCAACTTCCACTCCGTGCTTTCCCAAGGAAGCGATAGCTCTTTTGATGATCTTTGAAGCAGATGCATCTGCTTGGGCATCTATGCTCTCATGCAGTGACTCATCGCCCACGACACTTGCTTCATTAGCGGCCCCAGCTTCCCTTTCTTCCTGCAATGCAGATCTAATGTTGGCCTCTTCCAACCTGGCGGCTGCAAACCAAACACCGGGTTCAGTAGGTATTGCTGCCCGCGCTCGATTGAGGGTCTTTCTGGCATCGTCATAGCCCTGGAGTCTAGCAAGCGCCAACCACATGTCCACATGGCGTGGACAACACTCCACAGCCCGAGATAGCAGCACCCTTGCATCATCCTGGTCAGCCAATTCGATGAGACTCTTCCACAAAGAGACACTCTCGGGTATGTGCTCCAATGCCTTGCGCAGAACTCGTGCTTTTGCTGCATCTTCTTTTTCCAGGGATGCAGCTCTCATCCACAGTTGCACGCTACGAGGTATTGTGGCGACTCCACGTGCTAGAATGAGTGCGGCATCTGCAGGCTGTGAGAGCCTAGCCGCTTCAAGCCATACGTCTTCATTTTGAGGGCATGCCTCGCATCCTTTTTTGATGAGGTTTCTAGCCACAGAAACTTTCCCTGCCACCTCCTCCAGTCTAGCTGCAGCAATCCACCCGGGTCCATGTCCTGGGTTGGTGGCCACGATGCTCTTCAAAAGCAGCCTGGCTTTCTTCAGGTCCGCCACATCTGCATCTGATCTCAGTTTGATTCCTTGCAGATCAGTGAGATACCCTTTTGGATCCACCACTGTCTGCCCGGAGACATTATCCGATGCACGATCTAGTTGCAAGGAAAGCACGGTTCCCCTCCCTTCCGCTACCGAGGTCAAGTCTGCCGATGCTGATGCCGACGCACTTTCGCCCTCTTCTCTTCCGCCCACGGTAGCTTTCAGGACAGCTGGATCAAGTTGTGCAAGGGAAGCTTTCTCTGCTGCAGCCCTTGCCAGCAGAGTATCAGGCGGCGGCGCAAATTTCTCCAGCTTTTGTTTCTTGACCGTGTAATCTCCTACATCTGGGATAGCATCCCACGCCTCTGCGGGTACATCGGCCAGTTGCCGCTTTAAGTCTCGAAACATGGTGGCAATTTGAGGTTTTTCCATCCTCTGCTTTTGCATTTCTTCCTTCATTTTGGCTTCTCGGCGGGACTTCCTTCGTTCGTCCATCTTCTCGTCGATTAGTTTCCAGACCGCGTCGGCCTCTCGATCGTCTTCGTCGAAATCGCCTGGCCTTCCTGCCAACGCACCGGTGTCGTTTCCCATGAATCGATCGAAGACACCTGGTCCTTCTGGCGTGTCGTCATCGTCGCCTGCATCCTCGTATTCTTTGCGTCGGCTTGGTTGGCTCGCTTGCAGTGCGTCCAAATCCATGGCTTGCGGCACCGCAGGTCCCAGATCCGAGCGTGTCATGAAACCAGCAGCACCGCGTCCCACTCCAGGCACGTATCCTGGTGGTGGTTTCATGGCGTTGAAATCTGGACGTGCGACGCTTCCCGAAGCAGTAGCGCCACGTCCAGGTGCACTGCGACGCATCCGACCCGTGGGATCCATCCTAAAAAGCTACGGCGCTGCTTTCGAGGGATTCCTGCGTCCTGCAGCTATTCCCAACGCATGTTCGTCCCCTTCCAAGGCGAAGCGTGCGCCGTTTGAAGCGTGGCGACCTCGCGGACGTGCAGCGATGGCCACGTGCCGAGCTTCGTTCCCGACACCTGCAGCTTCGAAACCGTCGCTTCTTCCGCCGAACGTCTCCAGCTTCGCACCTGCGCCTTCCACGGCGACCCACCTCGCTTCTGGACGATGCGAATCCGCTCGAGAAGCCTCCAAGTGCCGCGACGAAGCGACGAAGCGACGACGACGCGGCGAAGATGCGCGTCGATGGACGTCTCGTGCCCGCCTCTGGAGAATATTCTCCCCTCCTCGATCGGAGCTGGGCAGGCTGGGGTCGGATACGGTACGGTTTCGGGTGGGGTCGGACGAGGACGGCGATGGATGCAAAGGGAAGGAGGCGAAGCGACGTCGTGTAGGAAGGAGGAAGAGATCCTGCGTGATGCGCGGTGGGATGCGGAGGTGCACCAATGCCGTGGATGGGGAGGGATAGAAAGGAGCAGGAAAAGGAGGTGGGTGGCATGAAACTGTGGGGACGGCGTTGCGAAAGCATAGTGCTTGGAAACATTGATTTTCTGGCATGTGGAAGAGAATGAAGTCTAGTCGAGACATGAAACGCATCTTCATGTGGGAACGAAGGAATTGTGCGCATGAAATGCACGGGACCGGAATATCGCGTCGACCGACCATACACGCAAGGAGTGTG
Source organism: Picocystis salinarum (assembly GCA_038048775.1). Classification (NCBI taxonomy): domain Eukaryota; kingdom Viridiplantae; phylum Chlorophyta; class Picocystophyceae; order Picocystales; family Picocystaceae; genus Picocystis; species Picocystis salinarum. The sequence goes on along the minus strand of JBBULP010000455.1, from coordinate 54,346 downwards.
TATGGCGTGTGGACGAGCGTAAGGGTGCATCCGTGCCGTTACGTTGGATGCATGATCTTGGGAAACGATCGAAAGATACTCGCACTGGGATCTTTGACAGCGCTTGCAAACCATCTTGGCAATGGAATGGTGCGGATTGCGATGTGACGAGACGAGCTTCACCACCACCCACCGAATGATCCCGACAAAGATATCGATCTGTTCCGCGAAATATCGATCAAAAGGTTGGTTCGGACGACATGCCAGGTCGACATCCGCCAAATCTGCAAGAAGTCACCTCCATGGCAGGCGCAGGTGCGAAGCGTCGGCGGACAGAAAACGCCAAGAGGCTGAAGGTTTTGCGCGTGGCCTTGGTGCTCTCTTCGGTGCGTGCGGGAGAAGGAACGAGAAGGCCGGAGAAACGACGAAGCCGAAGACACGAGGAAGGGAGCTGACCGATGCCGAGATCGACTAGGTTGTGTACGTTGGACTCCGGTTGGGCTGGTTTCGCAGCACAGCGGGATGGAAGCATTACCTGGCCTACCTGCTCACTTCGGCAGTCAGTGCGCTGTGCTACCGTAGCATATCCTCCATGGCCAAACCGACGTATGGACCGAACGGAGAACTTTTGGACGGTGGAGCAGATCTGAGCATGGGAGGAACGCTGGAGTACTTGCACGATGTCCTGTACATTACAGTGTTCGTCCACACTGCGTCAATCATCACGGATTGGTTCTGGCTGGCGTATTTGGTCATTCCAGGTTATGCTGGATACATGCTCTGGATCTACGTCATCTATCCATATGTGTTCGCTGCGAGGCCGGACGAGCAGCGGGACAGTCAGATGGATGCGAAGAAAAGGGCCAAGATGGAGAAAAAAGCAACACGCACAAAGTACCTCCATGGGAAGCCGTGACGGTTTTTCACAAAAATCCTTTTGTTTTGTATTATTCCAGCAGTTCGAATCGGCATTGTTTGCACACTGTGCACTGCTTCAATAAAGGCCACGGACCACAACTCCCTTGCACATGCTTCCGTCGAAGGATGGGCATGTGGACCACTGAACAAGGCAGTTGCAACCGTGAAAGACGCATGTTCCGTCCCCCTTCGGATTTTCTTTTGCAATGTGCCAATTCATACCCTTCACAATCCGAACACGCACTCGGTGATTTTGTCCCAAGTTGACTGCTTCGGTCGCGGCAGTCCATCGGCTTGTGCGTCGCCGTCCATCCGGTATGGCCTGGCCCAACTCGTCGGCGCCGTGGGTGCGAATCGCACGCTACCAGCATTGTTCTCGCCGGACTCGACGATTTTTTGCGCGTCTTCTTCCCCGATGGGTTTCACGCCGACGATCAGTCCGTCGGAGATGCGTCTTCCGTCGTGTCCCAGCGCTCGTTGTGCACCGTGTCGCGTCCGAAATCGGATGTGCATCCAGTTGGCTTGAGCAGGACCGTAGCTTCCGAAGTCCACGACCTCTCCCATGGCTTGAAACGTGCGCAGTACCGTCGCAGCGTCGCCAGGTTGGAATCCATACACCGTCACCCACGTGTCCAAGCCGTGCGAGGACGCAGGCTGTGCGCTCTCTCCTCCTTCCAGCGGACCAGAGACGCGCGTTGGCGTCTCCGGTGGACGACGGAGGTTCTCAGCGAGGGTTTGCGTGGGCGGCGGACTTGCCACGTCCGCAGTTGCGATTCGTTTCCAGCTGGATTCTCGCGCGGGAGACGCACCTGCGGCGCGTGCCGCGTAGCTCGGGCTTCGCATGCGCGTCGAGGCGTCCTCCGTCCGTCTCTCCCTGGCCGGAGACGCGAACAGGAGCGATCCGAACTCGCCAGGAGACGCCATCTCTTGCACGCAAGCGGCTGCGAAGCGCACGAGTCCGTCGACGAATGCCGCAGATGCGCCAAGGAGACGTTCGAGACAGCCATGTGCCACAGGGGCGGTAGAATCGAGGGTCAGAACGGACGGAGAGGTTCAAGCGGCAGCTTCGTAGGAAGCCAACCAGGAGGACAAATTCACATGACCCATGACCTGGGCGATGGCACGAGGAGTGCGACCCCCGTGATCCACGTCCAAACAGGCGCGAAACTCTGCCTGAGTTAGGGCACAGCCCGGACCCAACAACCATTCTAAAACGGCACGATTCCCACGCTGTGCCGCTTTGTGCGCGGGTGTGTGGCCTTCGCTCTGGGGACGATGGAACGAACAACCGAGGTCATGCCTCAGCCAATGGCAGATTGCTACAGTCTCCTCAGGATCGCGAGTCGACATGCATGCCCAATGCGTGGCGTCACAGCCCCATGCATTCTTCCTCGTCACATCTGCACCCTGGTCTACCAAATACTTGCACGCCAACAAGTGACCGCCAAAGCAGGCCAGGTGAAGAGGGGTCGTACCGTCTCCACTACCAACGTCCACTTCCGCATGTTGATCCACCAAATAAGCCAGGCACGAAACGTGACCGTTCCGCGCCGCCCAGTGCAGTGACGTTTTCCCATCCCTCCTACGTGCGCTTTTCGGCCTTGTGTCAGATTGAACCGAATTCCTTTCTCTCCAACCGTGCAGAAATGAAAGACATTCCAAGTGTCCACTTCCAGCCGCCCAGTGTTCTGCAGTGGCACCATTTCTGTCCAGTTGTAAGCAGGGATTCCAACCCTCCCGGACAAGGAGACGGAGCTTTGCAAGGTCGCCCATTTTCGCAGCCAGAAGACCTTCAGGCAAGCTATCAACGTATCTCGTAGCCACTTTTCCAATTCGCGTTCGCCCCTTTGCGAACTCCATGCAATTTTGCTCAGCTTCTCTGACCACCTGAGCTGCGCGTTCCGACCATGCCTTGGCCTCCTCGTGCGTGCAGATTTGTGGATCGGGCGCATGGATGCTTCGGAGATGTGCAGCAAATCCTCTTCCTTTCGCAAACCTTTTCTTGGAGGAAGGAGGGCAGAGCGGACACTTCAACCATCCGGAGTTCTCACCTCTTCCTCCTTGACGTCCTCCTGGACCGGTGGCGTCCAGGTCGGCGAACGCGTCATATATCTTTCCTTTCGCGTCCGTCATTTCACCTTCTCCCTCCCAACGCTCTCGCTGCGAGTCCCATCAAGCACTGACGGTCCTCCGAGGGACGAAAACGGCGAGCGTGGAAGCGTGAAGCGGATGCGCGCCGTCGACGCCGATCCAAAATGGTTCCTGCGAACCAGCATCGATTATAAGTAGCAAGCGAATGCACCTGTGGAACAGTCTATCCGGGTAGCCACCCCGGATCAACCCGAGCCACTCGGGGTCAATAGCTCAGTGGGAGAGCAATCGATTGCAGCTCGATAGGTCGCTGGTTCAATCCCGGCTTGGCCCTACCTGTCCGAATCGACAGCCAAGATGGATTTGAAACACATCCTACGTTTTTGCACTCGCTCGTGCCGAAGTGCAGGCACGTCCAGCACGAAGGCTCGACAGTGACTGGCGATCCTTCGATTTTTGCGAGGGTGGAAGGGTGCAGATTCACGGCGAGAGAAAGCGAAACGTGGGAAGTCGCCCTGTTTCCTACCAAGGAACGGAATGAGTAAAAATGTGGATGTTTATCAAGCACGAATCCTGCAGAAGATGCCTCGTGGATCCAGTGTGACTCTCTGCCTTCACGCATGTCTAAACCAAACAATGGGGGCCCATCATGCAGAGGTCCTCTTCCTCCACGCGGCTATCCACTTCTTGCGGTCCTCCACACGGACAGGAATGGGCGCATCATCACCAGGAACCTCTTCTGGCGAAGAACTTGGAGGCGGAGATGCAGGTGCTGCTGCAACTGCACTCCCTTCCTCACTCGCACTCTTGTTGATGTAGAAAGCGAATCCTCCAATTCCTGCAGTCAGTGCCAAGAGGGCAGTTGCAGGGGCTTTTCTAGAATCGTTGGCCTCCTTCTTAGCTGCCTTTCTAGCGGCAGCTTCTTCTGCAGTCAACTTGGATGACGAAGGCTTTGCAGGGGCAGGAGCCACAGTTTTTCTTGCTGGTGCAGGGACCTTCTTCTCATCGACCTTCTTCTCATCAACCTTCTTGGCAGCTTGCTCTGCAGGTGCTGCAACCTTGACTGCCTCTTCGGTCTTTTTCTCCACCTCCTTCACCACGACCTTGGCAGCCTTTTCTGCTTCAGCCTTTGCTGGCTTTGCAGTCTCCTCTACTTTCTTGGGCGCCTCCACCTTTGGGGCAGGTGCTGCTTCAGCCACAGAAGGAGCTTCCTTCATTTTCTTTGCAGGTGGAGCTTCTGGCTTGGACTTGGCCGGCGTTTCTGGCTTGGTCGGAGGGGGAGAAGGAGGTTGGATGGCGGGCACGCTGACATCTGAGGCAAGCTTGGTCCCCACGACGATGGCCGCCAACACAGCAGTGCCAACACCAGCCTGGGAAAGGAAGAATTCCACAAACTTATTCCCACCCTCTCCAACCGCAGCGGCTTTCACTTTGGGAGCCGCAGGACGACTTGCAGGTTTGGAGGACACTTTGCTCTTCACCGGGGAGGAAGCCGATGGCGTGACCGTTTTCTTGACGGTTCCGGGCAAGCTAACTAGAAGGCTTGGAGCCGTGATTTTTGTCTTCGGTGGGGACGTTTCCTTTGGTTTCGACACTGGCGCATTCGCACGGGCACGGATCTTCTGCGTTCCCTTGGTCTCAGGCGCCCTCCGGTTCAGAAAGCCTCCCGCCACCAGCGCCGCGATCGGCGCGCCGGCCACGACTGTGGCTCCGGTGGCCAAAAGAGGAAAAGAAGCCGATGTTTCTTCGGCTGTTTTTGCGACTGGCTTCTTCTCGTACTGGATTCCAGCTTCGGCAGTCGTGGGAGCCAACGTCAAGGCCACGGCTGCCAAGGTTGCCCAACCGACGGTCTGCATCCTCGCCTTGACGCTTTCTCCGGATCCATTGCCGCTGGTGGCGCACACGACGACTTTTTTCGTGGCTCTGGACCTTCGTTTCGCCATCGAAATCCCGCTCGAACGGTCAGCACGTGCCACCACTCCATCGTTATCCGCACGCGTCGGCTCGTCTCGCCGTCCGCTTGGGACGCACCTTTGGGCTGCACGTTTCGGCAGGGGATTCCCCACGACGGTTCCTCCCACTTTGGCGTTCCACGTCGCTGCAGCCATCCTGCAATGCACCTTTGCGTTTCCAAGGAGGCGCGTGCACGACGTTTCGTTCGACTTGCGGTGGAGAAGCGCTCGCGCTTGCCACGAGCCATCGATTCGGACCCGCATCCTGGCCATTCCTCGACGGGATCCGTCCATTCCGGAGGAACCCCGAGGGAAGATCCAGGGAATGAAAGCGGGGAAATGAGAGGTGGACCGACGAGGCGCGTGTGGGCCACGGACCAATCAGAAGGCGGTGTGGTCGATCCGATGGCCCCAGTTTCGGGGTCGATCGGATGGGGAAGGAGAGGAGAGAAGAAAAAAGCTACAAGGGAACACGAGGATGAATTCAAGACTTGGTCAAGCGATGGCTCCAGCGACGCAAGCTGGACAAGCCGAAGTTATTCAGGGGTTGGTTCTCCTTGGATACCGCAGGTGCAGGAGAATCACGTCGCTCCAGTTTGGACAAGTCCCGCTCGAAATTCATCTCAGCCAGCTGTAGCTTGGTCTTGATCAGCTGCGTGCGAAGGTCGTCCGCCGTGGAAACCATGGACGTGTAGTCGGACCGCCAATGCTCCACTTCTCTCTCCAAATTCAGAGAGCGATCCCGCGACTCTCGAACGGTCTCGCGAAGCACCTCCATCTCTCGCTTGCAACCCTCTCCACCCACAACAATCTGCATATGCACATTCGAATCCTCCACACCTGTCCCTGGTCTAGGATGATCCCCTCCATCCTGATGGGGAACGGCCAAGCTGCTCTGCCGGCTAGTGATCTGCTCGAGGGTGGAAGCAGACAGCCTCAACACCAACGACTCGTGAACTCTGGCAGGATACTTCGAGTCCACTTGCCGAAGATAATTTTCCAAGGAAACATAAGCATCGGCCAAGGAACTAACCTCTCGGCATGACATCTCCACTTCCTTGTGGACTGCCGATAACTCCCCTTCAAAATGCTCTCGCATGCCCTGCAATACCTGTTCCAGGTGATCTATGTACACCGCTCTCTCCTCAGCAACAGCTTCCACTTGAGACTTCTGCTCTTCCAACTCCGTGATCCTCCTTCTGGCTAGCTCGAGCTCTGTGCGCAACGTATCCTTGACCTCCATTGCTCCTTCTTTCTCTCGTTTCAAGTCCAATATGTTTCGGTGCAGGACACTCACCTCGCTCTTGAGGCCAAGAAAGTCGGTCTGGATTTGTTCCTTCCTCGCTTTGACGTCCTCGTCGTCAAATTCGTTGGCCTGAAAGATAAAATCTTCTTCGGCATCAATGAACTCAGTGGTACCTTCTTCCTCTGTAGCTCGCAATTGTTCTGACAGATCATCTTGCACAGACAGTCCATCGTTGCCAAAGAGCTTTCGCCGAGCAGGTGGGATGCGATTGTCATGATCGCTGTCACTGTCTGCGTCCCCGGGGTGCAATCCGTTTTCTCCGTTTTTCGCACGCAGGGGATCAATCATAACACTGGTTTTACTTGCTCTAAGTACAACGTGCAAGTGTGTAGGCAATGACCTGGAACCGTGGACAAGGGGATACCTTGCTTCTTTTGGCTTGCCATCTTGTACAACATCTGCCAAGTTGAAGGTGACTTTGCCATACACGTCTTCTTCCGTGGCTGTTTTAGAATTTTCCCTTACAACGAATGTGCATTCCTTGTCGTCGAACTGGTTGTTCCGTGGGTCTTGGAACAGGGTGGCGTGCAATTGCAATTTCTCGTTCCACAGCGCTTCGCCACCCTTCACATCTGCAACCTTCGTAGACGCAGATTTGGAACCACGCTTCCAGGTAACACTGAGTCGACTCGTTCCAGGCAGCACATTGTAAACTCCGAGAACTTCTGCTTCAAAGATGTACAGTGATTTGACGGAACGTGCACGCAGCAATCGCTTCACTGCAGACATTTCACACGGGAAGTAGGCCAATCGATTTCAATCCCGTCGGCTCCGAACCATATCCCGGTCCGTCCTGTTTCCGATCGTTGGTTCCCAAACCTCGCCTGCTCGCGAGATTCGAGCTCGAACCACTCCGTTTGCTCGTTCTCTCCCTTGTCGTCGGTCCGTGCCTTCGCCCTTTCTCAGGTTGGTGCGTCCGATCTCTTCCTGGCGCACTTCCGATCGAAAACCGTCCTTTTCTGTGCGTACTCTTGGTTCTTTCGCGCACCGAATTGCGCTTTCGTGCTCGGCACCGACGCGCTTCTCCACTTGCACGTCGGGACGAGGCCGAGAAATCTCGCTGGTTCCGAGGCAGAGATCTCGATGGGTGATCGAGACGTTTCCCAAAGATATCGATGCGTCGACGTCCCTCGGACCACCCCGTGGGTCGGAGACACATGACCGTTTCTTCGAAGGCTCGAACCTCTCGAGAGTATCGATGACCGTCGTGGACCGTCAAATGAGGGTCCATACTCGGGTCTATTTCGCGGTCCCTCGGTCAAACCGTGGGTGCGTCCCCTTTCGGGAAGGAGGAGAAACCGATGGGATGCGGTTTCGAAAGGGAAACGGACGTCCAGTCGTGCACTGGGCGGTGCGCACGTGGCCATGTCCGAGCGCTTGTCGCAATCTCAGCTCGTGAAGTCGGCCTATCGAGAGCTCTTGCGCTTCATACGACGTCTTCCGGCCTCCGAACAGCCAGAGAAACTGGCCGAAGCAGCCGAAACCATGCGAAAGCATCGATCCGAAACGAACGCCCAGAAGGTGTCCGACCTGCACAAGGAACTTGTGGCCAAAATCGGATGGCTCAGGGTCGTCACGCCCAGACGACAAGGGGATTCGCAAAGGATTGGCGCAGGGAATTTCGTGATTCGAGATGGGAAGCTCGTAGAAGGTCGTGCGGGAAGCAAAGGCAATCGTGTCGCAGACGGGAAAGTCAGCATGAACGAGGCACGAGAGATCCACCACAGGCTGTTGCGCAGGCAGTACTTTGGCAAAGATCCGCCCAAGTCGATCGGACCATTTTAAAGGTACCTCAACGAGATAAAACACAATCATCGAAGCACAGATGCTAAAGCGTGGGATGGAGAACGCTCCGTTCTGCTCCTCGCCAATTCAAGACTTGCCAACGGCATGGCTGTCTGAAAGGTACACTCATGCTGCAAGGGAATGCTCGATCAGTGAATCCCAGAGGGATAGGCATGCACTTATATATTTTTGGGCTTCCTTGGTCGTTAGAACATATCTATGCTTCTTAGCAGCTTGAGCAGGCTCTTTGAATTCCATTATCCACTCCACAGCGCTCGCGTTGCCTCCATTTCTAGGCCAACGTGCAGTGTCTATAGCCGATGCGGGTGTCCGGGCCTTTTGTTGGAAAGGTAACAGTATTGCCTTACAAGCCCGCTTTTCCAATGTATATGGGCAATGTACTTTTGTGCAATTCTTACCGAGTGGACCCTGCTGGGCTGGATATGGCCTGGGTTCTGATTGCTACGTAGAAAGTTTGTCCTCACTACTGTTTGACATCCACTGCATGGGAAGTGCACTGCTGATTCTGCAAAGTGTGTAATGAGCAATAAAGTGAGCGTGGAGTGAAAGGACGATTTTACTTCTGATCGGGCTGGATGTCCGTAGATGTTGGTTTGGATAGTCAAAGACAACATGTCCTGTGATGGACAACGCTGGTCTTGGTGCAAGCAAGTATCTTCTCTAGGCTCTACCACGACAAACAAATGTGATGGCAAAACAATGAACTTTCATTGCTTATTATCAATCAACTGGGACTTTTATTGGATACTTAAAGCATAGAAATGCCCCTTTGGGCATGAGTTGTGCAGTTGGTGCACAGAGAAAAAACAAAAAATCCAAGATTTAGCTCTCTATGGTAGAGAGTGTCTTCGGCCCATTTGCACCAATCAAGATTAAGATGAACCCATGATTTCGCCCAAAGTAAGCACTAGTGTAGTAATATAGTACGGTGCGAACTTCTGCATTCTCTCCTGTAGTAGCAACTAGTAAACTGATGAGGCAGTGACAAATGAACAAAAAGGCTCAATGAATCCCAAAGGAATATCCATCAAAGTGCCAGGCATGATGCTTTCCTCGGTGCATTCCAATACAGTATCATCACTTGCCGATGATATCTCTGTTCCAGTGTTTGCTCCAGGTGCATAACCCATGTCAACCGTGCTTGGGGGAGGACTACGCGTGGTAAACCTCTTTGTAGCGTCAGAGTCTGCTGGGAAGTTTGTTTTGGCAGCCTGACCTCTGATCGATCTTGCTGCCATGTCATAGGACAGTGCAGCCTCAATTGCAGAATCATATGTACCCAACCAAACTCTGACTCCTTTCTTAGGATCGCGAATTTCCGCTGCCCACTTGCCCCATGGCCTTTGCCTTACCCCTCTATACTTGTTAGGGGATGCTTGTTCAAGGTAGGTATAATCTGTCAGGTTGTTCAGAAAAGAGAGGACATGCGGTTAGTCGATTGGGATCACAAGAACTCCCAAAGGTATCCAACTCTTACGCCATTGCTTACCATTCGTATTTCCGGTCTTCGTAGGGCTTCTTGGTGGTGCCCTTGATCTAGATTCGCGTTCTACTTGAGAGTCCTGCACCTGCTCAGTTTTGCAGATGCTTGACTGCTCGATGCGCGCTGATGGACGTCTGGCCCGTTTGCAAATTCTTTCTTCTGAATCCTGAAGGGAAGGTGACCTGGAACGCACGACGCCTGCGCCTTGCAATTCCACGAGGCACAGTTCGAGTGCATCTTCAGAAGGTCCAATTTCAAGTTCTCCGTTCGAAAAGCTCAAGGTGTTATGTAGACCACTGTCTCCCATCCCAATCGTGCAGAATCGGAATGGTGGTGTGTTCGGAACTCGTTTGCAGAGGTGAGAGCCACAATTGGGCCTTGAAGCGAGCAACGAAGCAGCGACGTACCCAACTGCAGTACTTTGCTGGACCCACTACCAATGTCGAGTGTCCAATTTCCAACGGCCAGTTGGCTGAGGTTCTTTCGCCGTCGGACGGTTGTGGATGCGTTTCTGGTACCGTCTGCGATGCCACCGTCCCTTCCTTCGACCACAATTCGGCCTCCTTCACGTGCAGATCCGCCACCCAAGCTTCTTTCGTTTCTTTCCCAACGTGTTTGGATGTTTCTTCGTCGAACCAGACGTCGAATGAGATAAGTCTTCGCTCCATCGCCACAAAACCTCCCCAAGCCCAAGGGTCCGGCCATGGTACAGGAAGGACCGTCTGAAAACCATCCCCCGAGCACGCCTTCGGGAACGAGATTCCACCGTCAACGACCCGTCCCCGTTGGAGGGTTTGAGACGGGGCGGAAGGGGGAGGCGGCTGTTCCTCTTCGTTAATCGCAGGTATGGTCCCCCACCCCGGGACCTTTCCCGTACGTAAGGGGACGTTTATGGCCATATGCCGACGAGGAATGCGCCGCCGGAAGGATGACGTTGGTTGCCTGCCTGGTCCAGTCAGGATGTCCTTTGGACCCCCTCCCGTTGCCCCGACACGTGAAACCGTATCGACACTCCGGATCGATCCTGACCGTCGGATCCTCCACGTCTGCAACGTCTGGACCTTCCGATGGATCTCATCCTGGAGGCCGAGGGCACGGATTGGACAGCCTGTCGATCCAACGGTCTCGTGCAATCCAAGCGCACAGCGTCTGTGTCTCTTCGACGAAACGAGACGTCCATGCGCGAAGCGTGGATGCAAAGAGCGGTGCGCACGATGCAACGTACCATGCACCGTGCGAGTCGTCCTTGCCAGGGACCTATGGTGCACGAACGTGCAGCACGAGGGCTCGACTTCCTACGTCCAGTCGTGGTGCGCAGCTCCTGGAATTCCGTCGTGCACGGAATCGAATCCGTCCGGAGACCTTGCGTTACCGCGCCGCACCATCGTCCAGATCTCCATCGACGAACGATCTCGTCCTCTCCATCTTGCACGCGTCCGATCTCGTCGCTTGCACACGAATTGCAACCTTCAGGAGGGGGTCTCGGAAGTTTCCCAGGACATACAATCGGCCGCGAAAGGTCGAGTGCGATTTCCACGACGATACATTCAACTTGTGCTGCGTGCCAACGATGCGTGGATGGGAGGAAAATCGCCGATCCATCCTATGCGAATGGCCGAATGATTGAACTGGATCGATGACGCAGATGACGTGGTAGTAGACCTTCGATCGAACAATAGGAATGAAGAATTATCCCTCCACTCAAGACCGATCATCTTGGCCCGCACACGTTGGATTCGTGTAGCAACAAAAAGGGCGAAATCATTCACCACATGGAAGGGAAGCAAAGCCATGCTTGCAAAGTCGAGAAGCACGTGTTTTGGCTTACCACCTCCAGTGAGGGTCACATGATGACAATATAGAGACCGTGACAACACAAGGGCAACCTGCCCGAGGCAGCAACAATTCAGATGATATGGCAAGGGATCCTTCGTCACAAATGCAGCAGCATTATTCAGTTGGAAAGCTTTCGCTAGACCATAAATTTTGGCTGCTTTGGAGAAAGGGAACAACTCCATATCAAACTCAAGCGCAGGGTGGGCGATCTGCAACCGGCATCTGCCACAAAGATAGATTCGGCTCCTGAAATGCCACACCGTCGATGGCATAGATTCTTGCTCCGACTTGCAGAGGAACAGCTTCACATCAAGTTTCTGAGATCAACATCAAAGTTGGAGCCGACATCCCAATTTCCCATCTTGCAGAGTGTACCTTCAAGAGTGATATTTGTGCAAACGGTTAAAGATAAGCACTAGACTCGTTTGGGACTACCACCACTAGAAGGCTCAGCATCTTCTCCGCCTTGTGCAGTGGGTGGTTCTGCATCGGCGGACTTCTCTTCTTTTTCTTGGGCAAGTTCCGCCAGGCGCTGGAGGTTGTATTTGCCGAGCTCTTTGTATTCTTTCACCCAGCCCAGACAGCACGCATTTTTCATGACTTGCACAGTAATGGTGATGTCAGGGTTGCTTAGGTCCACCGTGTGTGGTGCAGGCACATTTTTAGCAAGGGCTTCGATGACGGCCATACGGTCCATCTTCTTGCTGGCACGGTGCTCGTAGTCAATGGCGTACTTCAGAGGTTTCACCCCTTCTCCTTCAGGAAAGAACTTGCCTACGTGACTGCGGAACGTTTTCTCAATTTCTTCCAACGTGGCAAAACATGTGATTTCGATGGGCAGAACGCGCATGGTGTGCCTCGTCTTGCTCTGTCCGGTTCGTTTGACGTCGGCGACGATTTGCTGCACGAAGTCCATGACCGATGGCGGTGCATTGTCTCGAAAGGACACAAACACTGCTCCTTGAATACCAATGTCGTGCCACCAGAACCTTGCTTGGTCCGGATTTTTTAGCTCGCCCACTTCGGCCTTGAGCATTTCGTCCACGGTGCGTTCCTTCGAATCGTCAGGTGTCGATTTTTCTTGGACTTCCTTGGGTCCGTCTTTTTCCGCGTACTCGTGGAGCACATTGAGGATTTCCGACCTGCACTTCCCTTCCCATCCACCTGGGCACGTGACGAGGCATCCTCGAACACCCAGTGGCACTTGTCCACCCCCGCTCGGTTTTTGCTACGTTTCGTTTTTCCCATCCGCCGCCTCCGTCAGCCTCTTGTAGCGGACGTGGCCTCGTCTTCCTAGCCGTCGCACTGCTTCCTTACGAAGTACTTGGACCGTTTCCTCTTCCTGAATCCTCTCCCTTCTCCCGACGCTCGTTTTTCACCGCCAGGCATCTTTCCACGCTGCGATGCGCCTTGTCGCGTCCGTCCCAACGGCTTTCGATCCGTTCGTGGTCGTCGCTCTACGTTCCCCCCACGAGAGTTTCTTCTCGAAAGGATGGAAGAACGAAGCGCCTGGGAGCCAGCTGGCTGGGAGGAGCGGAGGTGGACGCCAATTGCACACGGATGCATGCACGTGCGCGGATGCATGCGTGCACGCTGGCCAGAAGGAACACCTGCAGCACCATGGAAGTCGCACGGACGCGAAGGCGCGCTTCGAGAGGCACAGGCACGGTAAGCAGAGGCGTCCAGACGTGGAGGGTCGCGAGGGCGAACGTCGTCATAAATCGGTGGTCGACAAAGCAGAGGATGGTGGGACGAACGGCGGCCATTGGCGCCGAAATGGCGCAGGTGCGATCAGGAAGGGACGGGAAGAGAGTTGGCAGAAGCGTTGGAGAGGGAAAAGAACAAGCACGGCTGGGAAGGAGGACGGCGCTGGTGGGCTGGACCGTCGCCACGACCTGGACACCACTTCGAAACGCACGAGCCGATGAGGTAGGACATGCAGGTGCCGTTCGCGTGCCCAGTCGATACAAAAAAGACACGTTGAAGCTGGTGGAAACGCTGCGTGAGAGCATCGTGCTGGAAGCCGACGGCGGTCTCGAGCGTGAGGTGCGGAAGAAGGCCGAACCCGTGCAAGGCTTGGTGAAAGAGTTCCTCACCTCGTGGTCGGACGACGGAGCGGTCGTGTCGGACGCGTCCTACCAGGAGGTCTCTTCAGCTTTGGAGACCTTGGGACGTTTCTACCGCGCTCGTGGATCACGCACGCCACTGGACCGCACCACCCGACAGGAGGTGCTGGACAAGCTTACGTTGGCCGAGGAGTCCTTATCTCGTTTGGAAGAAGCACCGGCGTCCGGGCTGGCAGGTCTGCTGCCGTTCTGATCCATCCTTTCTTCCTACCGCACCTACCTTTCGCTCGATTCGCCGCCGGAAGCCGCCGTGGCAGCCGCGCACGTGCACCTCGAGCGTGCGCTTCTGCGCTGGCTGCGACACGCTTCCGCCCCTGGAGCAATTCTACAACCACCCGTACGCCTCGGCCACCCTCCTTTGCTCCAGGGGCGGTAGATTCTCCGCTTCGGGGGGAGCGGTCCCCTCCCGCATCTCGGACGGGATCTCCCGCGGCCCTTCGAGGAGGATACGAGGGTCGACAGGTATTCCTCTGCGGGCCAAGGTCTCCGAGGCCTTCGAAACGCGGATTGGCGGCGGATGAGGTTCAGTCCGTTGAGCGCGCATCACGTGCAGCACGCTTCTGCGGGACGAAAATGGCGCACACGTGCGTCTTGGGAGGCTTCTCGGGAGGAATCAAGGCGGTCAGGCGACCAGGGAAGGTCCGAAGAGGACGGAGAAAAGCGTCGGAAGACGGACGATGTGCTTCGGCAGACAATGGACGCGTGGTCCTCCCATTCGCTCTGCCGTTGAAGAACAAGTCCAAAGGTGTACCTGGGACGCGTGGGGAAGCCAACGGGACGTTGAAGAACGAAACCATGCAAGAAAAGCGAGAGAGACGGTGGAAAGCCTGGGAACAATGGTTCGAACAAGTGCTCGACGAGGAAAACCGTCTCCATGGACTGCGGGAAGAAGTGGATGCAGCCGTCGAAGAAGAAAACTATGCGCTTGCCGCGAAGATCCAAGTGGAAATTCAAGCCATTGAGGCGAAAGATCCGGTCGGGCAGATCGTCAAGGATATGAAAAATGCCCTGGAAGAAGAAAAGTACGAAGAAGCAGCCAAGCTCCGCGATCACGCTTGCCTCGGGCTCTTGGGTTGGTGGGTGGGCAAAAGCGGCAAGGATGATCCCCAAGGGCTACTACTGAAAGTGTCGCCCGAGTATGGTAGGTTAGTGGGTAGTGCATACACCGGGAAAGATCTCTCCGAGATCCAGGAGGCAAAGGACTCAGGAGTGACGTTCTTGGAAGAACCGAGCCAGCCCGTCCTGGAGATTTTTATCAAAAAGGACTCACGCACAAGAACAGGATTTGCGACCCAAGTGGTAGGTCTTGTGTCAGAAGGAGACATGGGCGAGGAAGAGGACGAAGAGGAGGAGCAGTGGGTTATTTCTGGATCTGGAGGGGAGGTGCCAGGGCCATTTTTGCAAGGGACGAGAAACGGTGTGTACAGCTTGAAACTAGACCTTTCTTCAGAAGACTCTGTGGAAGATTCTGATTTTGACTTGGATGCGTTTGATTTGGAGCAAGCCTTGTCACCCATAGAAATTTTTACAACACAGAGGAAACCTGCGACACTGTCGCAACCAGGGAGGGATGAATTCAAGCTTTGCATCGAGGGCGTTTCAGACAAGAAACCAAGTATACCAGGACTACGTGAGACGTTTGAATTCCCAACTGCAAAAGAGATTCACAGGGCTTCGGCACAGTTTACGGTGGAAAAGGAGAAAGCAGCTGAACAGCCTTCCCTGTCCACTTCCAAGGATGCGAAACAGTGGGCGTGGGTTGCTGAGCAGATTCGGAAGCTGAGCGAGCAAGCAGATAACAGAGGAGAAAATGACCTTGCTGAAGCACTTCAAGACGTTGCAGACAAGATGCTCTCCGAGGGTTTTCCGGACAATACTCAGGTGAAAAGTTTTCCTAACTTTTCCTTCTCTCCTGAGCTTGGCTCTCGCACCACGTTTCGCAGACTTAACACCAGTTACCCCAGTACGGATCACTTTAGCGGTCTTTACGTGGGCACATATGGACCTCATGGCCCCGAAGTGGTGCAAATACAGAGAGGCAAATGCCAAGAGCATGGAGATGAGTGTATCTATGCCACCAAACTGACTGGGGACACGAACATCCCTTCTGGAAGCCTGACGTTCAAGGCAAGGATCGATCGGAACCTTCGTCTGGATCATCATGGGGTTTACCCAGAGGAACTGGGCATTGTTGCACGCTACAAGGGAGAGGGCAGGGTTGCACGTTCTGGGCACACAGATCCACGGTGGGTGGAGGGAGAGCTGCTTCTTTTGGATGGGAAGGGTGGCCCCTTGACAGGCGATGCGGAACTGGGATTTGTGTGGTCGATTCCAGGTGAGCGGAAGTTCTTGATCCTGTTCAATCGTCTACACTTGGATTAACTAGAAGGAAAACAGGTATCCATGCACCTCCCAAGTCCTTTTTGTAAATGATTTACCCGCACAGCAATCTCCTGGGCATTTTACCCTTATTCAGCTGGACACGCGGACACAGCGCATCCTCTCTCTCACGTGGCGGTCTGGTGCTGCTCTCCTCTACCTACTTGGCATTTGGATGCGAAGAGATGTACTGGATGGCATCCGTGCAGGTCAAAATTTTATCTGCATCGTTGTCTGGAATCTCCAGTCCGAATTCTTCCTCGAACGCCATCACCACCTCGACGGTGTCCAAGCTGTCGAGGCCCAAATCGTTGACGAAATGCGAGGATTCCTTCACCTGAGAGGTCGGAACGCACGAACCATGTCAGCACATCATCCGTCGCCAATTTCGACCGTCAGAAGCCATCCATCGACTGGCAAGGTTGTCCAGGCGTCGCGTGGTCGACGTAGGGTTTCGTCTGCAACGCCACCGTACGGTCGGTTGGAAGCTGCACGAATCTGACCAACCTTTCACGCGTTCGTCGCTGCGCCTATCCTTCGCGTTGTTGCCTCCTTCCTTCGATATAGAATCTCTCTTCGTTCGCAAGCACGCGCGCTGTTGCAACCTTTCAATCGCAAGCGCACACGTGCAGCGGTGAACTAGCGAAGGAAGCTCGTGATTCGAAGCAGGTCCGTTGCTCGTTCGTGGGCGATCTCGCCAACGTCGTCGTTCGCAAACCTCCTTCCTTTCGTTGTCAGAATGCAGACGCACCTTGGCTGGATCGACCTTTTGGAAGTTCTTCACGACTCCGAGGACACGTTCGGCGACCTGTTGCTTGTCGAGGAACGAGCCTCCAGCGTCGGCCGCGAAACCACGTTCCGTCGCCAAGCTCCACGCAGGCACGGCCTGCAGCTTCACGTGTGCGAGCACAGACGCTCGAAAGCTGGAAAACGCACGCGCCATCGCCATCGTCGTCCGGTTCGTGCCGTGCGATGCTACGTTGCCGCACGTGGACGTGTTCGCCTTGGCATCGATGGGACGTGCTCGTCCCTTTCCCTTTCAAGCGGGTCCGATTGAAAGGAAGGTGGTGGGGAATAGACCCGAGCACACCTCCGATCGATTGGAAGCTCCTGCGGGTCTCCCCGGACCACCGTGGTTTGGGGGGACAGGCTGGGGCGACCCTGGGGTCAGGACGAAGAAGGAAACCCATTCACACGAGAGACAGGGGGTGGAAGATGGAACCATGGAGACGGACGATGCGGCGGCTGCTGTTGCTGCTGCTGTGGACACTCGCTTGCTGCGGAATCGCGAGCGGGGAAAAGACGTGCCGGACGTACGTGAGGGATTGGATCGAAACGCAAAGGAGAGATGATGCGAGCCGGAAACAAAACCTCGAGAAAATGCTGTTCTTCCTCCATGTGCCAAGGACAGCCGGTCGATCCTTTCGAAAGTGCTTCCTTGGCAAAGCGTTCCCACCCTCAGAAAGGTGTGAAAACTCCTATCAGGGTGTCTCAATCAATCAAACCAACCCAAAGTGTCGATTGCTTTCAAGCCACGATGATTTTAGCCTGCTCCAGAGACTGCC
Organism: Picocystis salinarum; assembly: GCA_038048775.1. Taxonomy (NCBI): domain Eukaryota; kingdom Viridiplantae; phylum Chlorophyta; class Picocystophyceae; order Picocystales; family Picocystaceae; genus Picocystis; species Picocystis salinarum. The sequence continues at coordinate 36,905 of JBBULP010000455.1, read as the reverse complement.
AGATGAAACAGCACTGATGACACAGCTACGCGACCCCGTACAGAGAGTGCTGAGTGCGTATGGATTCGCACTTGAGGTATCTTCTCGAGTTTTGTTGAGATCAAACATGCAGAAAGCCAGCGGCGAAAAGAAAAGCTCTCCAATGGGAAGCATTGGACGGGTCCAGACAGATCGTGTTTGGCCGTGGAGCACGTTGCTGCCATGGATGAGAGAAACATTGTGGACTAGGATAAACGAATCTGCAATCCCGACGAAAGAAGGCAGATCGATGGCAGAAGGAACGAATCAAAGAGGCACTGTGAGCCTGGAGGAGTTCATCGACCACGATCTGGTTCGTGCATCTATTCACAACAACATGATGTTTCAGGTATTGGGTATCACCTCCTATTCAACACTCCCAAACGCCGGGATGCTCCAGGAGTGCGTGGCAAAAGACGCAGCAGCCGGTCAACTGATGTATGATCTTGCCGAGGAACGGTTGCGGAACCAATTCATCCTGAGCCTTACAGAGAATTTGCACGAATCAGCAGAGCTTGTGGCATTCAAGCTTGGCAGGAGCCTCAAGGGGAGGGCATGGAAAGCGGGACTGGGAGGACCCAAGGCTTCACCTTCTGATGCTGAATACGAGGAAACCAACAAGGAGAATGAAATGATACAACAGGCTGTTGTTCTAGGTAGAGAGGTAAACAAATTGGTTGACCAGTTGTTACTGGCTCAAGCAAATAAGAAAGGTTCAACAGCTCTTGACCGCTTGCTAAAGTTGGGAGTGCGGATGGATAAAAACACACCGAGTGTGGCTGAAATAAGTCAACTTCTTCGGCAAAATATGAAAAAACTGGCTAGCACCATTAGCATTCTCAAAAAGAAAAACGTACCTGTCGATGAACTAGGTCTGAGAGATCCGCTCATGTTAGACCGAAGAAGTCTGGGACACTCGTTCTTAGATTGCATGGAATACCAGCGCAGCAAAGCTGTAGATTTATCCACTAAGCTTTTTGAAAAGTTGCAGAAGAAATACGGCCCAGCTGTAGCAAACAAGCTTCGATTTTCGAGTACAGCAAGAGCAAACGTACACCCAAGCACTTTGGAAAGCATTCGATCCCTGAACACATGGGACATGAAGTTGTACGAGTTTAGCAAGAAAGTGTTCAGGGAACAAGTGCAAGAGGCAAAGAAAAACCCACTGTTTGAATCGATACCACAGCCTGGTTCAGCAAGATCGAGTGTGCCGGCAAATTTGAAGCTCAGTCAGCGCAGGAGGTCCCATTTACAATCTCGTGCAGCTTTGCGACGTGCAGACAGAGTGCATGACCATGGAAGTGGATAGATTGACCCGGCAGAATAATAAGGCAATAATTTATCTATCCATCCATCCTCCATGGACGTGGTCTTCGCAATCCACATGCTGCTCCAGTTGCGGCATGTCCCTTCTCTTTGGAGACATCCCCCACCAGCTCCCTTTCCCACATGCATTGCAAGCACTTCGGATGATGATCTACAGCACGATTCAGTCTCCACACCTCTTCTTTCCCACCTCCAAGAAAGGAAGGGATTGACCCCTCTGTGGTGTGTCCAACTCATGGAATGGAATCAATTCCGGTTCGACCACTTCACGCTCGGACGTCGACGGCGTGTGGAGGAGCAATCGCAATCGCAATCGCAGAGCCACACTGCGAGCTTCATGTCCATCTTCCGACACTTCTTGGCCGCTTTGGCCTATCCAGCGGTCGGATCTTTCCACCTGGAAGATTTGCAATCGGTGCAGGCGCTTGTCCTGTGGCTCGAAAACTACAAAATCCGAGCGTTGGACATCGAAGAAAGGCGCGGTCTGAAGCAAGTAAACGATGTAGAGGCCTGGATGAATGCATTCGACGAGTATTTGGCTGTGCAAGATTGTCCAGTGAAGGAAGGAAGCAAGAACATGGAAGAGTCCGTCCGATGGCTGCTCGATCAAGCCATCCTCTTGGAATACAAGGACAGGCGCGAAGAGCTGCGCAATGTGCGGCCGCAGGAGTCGCAACGAGACGTCTGGCCGAGTACGTCCAAAGGGAAATACCAAGACTTATCGTCTGATGCATTCAAATCGAATGTTTCGAAGCTTGCACGAACGTTGGCGATCGCGGAAGAGGGCAAAGGCATCGGACAAATTTTGCAAGAGGCCAACGAAAAGCTTTCCAACTTGCAAAGCCCAGCTTTCCAACTGGCAGCCAAGGAGCATGCGCGATTGCACAGCTTACAAGATGATGTGATGGAATCCACGGAAGAAATGGAAAGCTTGCCACTTGGTTTTGATTCTGGGGATCCGGTCCTTAACAACGCGGCAACTGTCTTGCGCTTGCTCTATGTACAAGATCTACGCAGGCTGCAGACCTTCATCGACGAGACGATTGTGCAGGTGCAAGAATGGACAGCAAACCCCAAGACAGATGCTAAGTTGGGCAAAGTTGGGCGGTAGGCAAGAATTTTTGATTGCAATAAAGGTTGCGCATGGACTGCATATTTTACTAGACCAAGCCATCCAGCTGTACTCAAGTCATGGATTCCATTCTAAGGGTGACCGCTTTCCGATGTGCATCCAAGCCTTCCACCTCCGCCATCTTAGCTACGTGCGGCCCCAATGCCCTCAGACCATCCCGAGTCAAGCTCTGAACCGTGATCTTTTTCTGGAATGAGTCCAGGTTCACCCCACTGTACATTCTTGCGTATCCATAGGTCGGCAAGACATGGTTTGTGCCACTTGCATAGTCCCCAACGCTCTCTGGCGTCCATCTCCCCAAGAATATGCTTCCTGCGTTGGTCAGCTGGGGAAGCCAGGATTCCGCATCTTCCACATTTACGATCAAATGTTCCGGAGCATATCTGTTGGAGAAGTTGATCGCCTCGTCTATGCTATCCACTTGCACAGCATAAGAGTGCTCGATGGCTTTGGCTGCGACTTCTCCACGTGGTAGTTCTCCCAACAATTTTTCCACTTCCCTTTCAATGGCGTCAACATCCACCCCAGGAAGTGCAACCAGGACCACTTGACTGTCTGGTCCGTGCTCTGCTTGCGACAGCAGATCGGCCGCCACATGAACCGGATCTGCCCCCTCATCTGCAACGACAAGTACCTCGCTAGGTCCTGCAGGCATGTCAATTGCCACCATCGCTTCGCTGTTCTGCAGCAGCATCTTTGCAGCCGTGACGTACTGATTCCCCGGTCCGAAAATTTTGTCCACTTTCGGGCAGGTGGCGGTGCCGTGCGCCATGGCAGCCACCGCCTGCGCACCGCCCGCTTTGAGCAGATGGGTGACTCCGGCTTTTTGGGCACAGTACAGTACTTCGGGGGTAATGCTTCCGTCCGGCCTAGGCGGTGTGGCCATGACCACCACCTTGCAGCCCGCAATGGCTGCAGGAACCGAGAGCATCAAGGCCGTCGAAGGCAGCACGGCCGTCCCACCGGGCACGTAGAGTCCCACCGCTTCGATGGGCCTCGACACGCGGGAGCACCTCACACCAGGCATGGTTTCTACCACAGCCGTTGGTTCTGGCGTTCGTTGTGCTTCGTGGAACGCGGCGATGTTGTCGAATGCCACGTCGAAGGCCGCACGCACGTCATCGGGCAGATGAGGGGTCGTCATCGTCCTGGGATCGACGACGATGTCCTCCACCTCCACCTTGGCATTGTCGAACTTCTCCGTGAGTTCGACGAGCGCTTGGTCGCCACGCACGCGCACGTCTTCGACGATGGGTGCGACGGTGCCGAGGATGGCGCCGAAGTCCACCCTTGGACGCGCCAGCAGCTCCAGGGTCCGTTGTTCGTCCACGTCCTTCCACTTGTGCGTCTTCAGCCTCCTCTTGGCCGGTGTCGCTGCGGCCATGGCGACCTTCCTGCTGCGCATGCGACACGCACGTGCGCCGCCTTGCATCTCGCCACGTGCCTTCGTCGTCCGGTCCGACAAGTCGACGTCGCCTTGGTTTCGTTCCTTTCGCTTCGGGTCTCCTTCGGGTTCGAACCGGGATTCGTCCGGGTTCAACGTCCGATCGAAAGGGAAGGAGACCGGACAGGAAAGGGAACCCGACGAGGTCCAGGTCGAAAGGAACGGCACGAAGCGGTCCTTGGAGACGCGAAACGTCACACACAAGTCGCACGTGTGGCGGTGGTGCGCGACACGACGCGTCGAGGAGAACTGGTGCACATGGAAGGAAGGGATGGCAGCAGCACGAAGAGGAGGGAACCCCGCGCTGCGGTGGTGGGCGGAGGACCGACGGGAACACTCGCCAGCCTCGTCCTGCGTAAACATGGATTCCAAGTGGAATTGATCGAGAAACAAGCAGATCCGCGCCATCGAAAGGAAGACAGGTGCTTCGAAGTGCCGTTGCTGCTGAACGAAAGAGGAATGGAAGCGCTGCAGCGTGTGGGAGCGAAGGAAGAGGTGCGACGCTCGGCCATCGAAATCAACGGACAAACGGTCCATCTCGGCTCCATGGAGGTGAAGCGGGAACCGTTCGGAGACGAGGGAGACAAGCTGCACTGCTTGTCTGGAAAAGCAATCCTCAAGGTGCTGCTGGACCGGGCAGATTCCAAAGGCGTCCATCTCAACTTTGAAAGCAGACTGGTGGACCTGGACATAGAACAAGGGCTGCTGCACCTGGAACGCAACGGAGAACACCGCCAGATGAGAGTGGTGGGGGGAAGGGAACCGCAGATGCAAGTTGAACTCATCGTGGGGGCAGATGGAGGTCAATCCATGGTGAGAGAAAAAATGAAGAAAGTGTCCAGGATGAACTTCAGCAGATCTTTCCGAGGACACGGATACAGAACGGTCATCATTCCTCCGCACAATGGAATGTTCGCTTTGGATCCTAACACTCTGCACATGTGGCCTCGGAAAAATTTCGGATTATTAGCGCTTCCCAACCCGGACCATTCGTTCACTTGCATCATCTGCCTGCCGTTCCATGGAGAGAATAGCTTTGAGACCATGTGCAGCGATGGAGAAGTGTTTGCATTCTTGAAGCGAGAGTTTCCTGATGTAGCTGTCTGCGTCATGTCCGCCCCGTTGCGGTTTCTAGAGCAGCCGATCGTTCCCATGTCTTTTTCAGAGGCATTTCCAGCCCATGCCGGGTCCAAGGCCCTTCTTATCGGCAAGGCTGCATGCGAAGTCCTCCCTATCGGAGAGTTTCATGACAACATTGGATTGGAGGACTGTCTACTGCTAGATGACCTTATTGGAGAATATGGGACTGGTCGCACATGCTTGGAGACAGTATTCAGGAAGTACTCTACCATCAGCCTCGATCGCTTTGAGCTGACGAGGCCATTGAGCTCTGACATGCTGGAAAGTGTCATTGGTTTGTCTCCCAACAGGTTCCTACAACTCAAGCACATGATGGAAGGTGCGCTGATTCGTGCACTGCCCCGCAGCACTGGTTTGACAACTGCACGATCAGCAGTCTCTTTCACAAGCTTGCCATACGGGCAGGTCAAGAGCATGTCCAGGAAAATAGACATCGGAATGGGGCTTGTGGGGATCTGTTTAGTAGCAAGCATCACTGCAGGGACTTCCTACGCCATGCACCGCAGATGGAAGTACCACGAACCTGTGAATCAGCTTCACTCAACCATGGGATTGACCTGAGAGAGGTCCCCTGCGACCATCAAGATGTAGTTTCTGATGGTGCAGCATCTCTTTGCTGCCGCAAACGATGAAGCACACAAGGGCATAAGCAGATCCTGATGGAATCGACTTCAATATCGTCCTTCCAAAACTGCTCGTGCCACAAAAGTTGAGCACACATGTGCAGGCACGTTGCAACATCTGACCCAATAAATTCCCAGCACAAGGGAGATGCATACCATCCTTTTGCTTGTAGTCAATGGACCTCTCTAGAACTGTGTTCCTTTCGTGTTTTTTTGGACGCTTTGCTGTTGCATCGGCGGGCTGACCGGATTGTTGCAGGCACATCGCTTGTTTGGGAAGGGGTTTCCTACCCGCTTTTCTGCATGCCCTATGGACGGGTACTCTTGTTTGCAATGGAGGCGCTGCCGCAATTGGTTGCGCAGTAGGCAATGGAACGAAGGAAATGGTCTGTCGCGTCCGGCATCCTTGCATTGCAGAATCCCGAGCAAAGTCACAGTCCTCCTCAGCAGGATTGTGGTCTGCTTTGTTTCGACCTGTGATGGTTCCCACTCCTCCCTTTCCCAACGGATTCACAACCCAGGATTGGCCTGGGCCGCTCCCAGGGCTATCCGTTCCGAACGGGTCCCGATTCCGCCTTTCTTCCCTCCATCTATCCTTCCAGAATCCACCGCCACGTCCTTGTCGTCGCCTCGCGCCGCCGTCGCCTTCCGCGGCCCTCTTCGCGCGCCTCCACGCACGTCCATTCGAGAAGAAACTCCTTCGGTCCGTCGGTGGTCTCGGTTGGCTTCGGCTCGGGAGTTAACTCGGTCGGTTAACCGAGCTGGATTTGAATCGAAGGGGCGAACGGTTCACGATCCAAAAAAAGCGCGGGATGGCGGACGAGACGAAGGAAGGAAGCATGGCGCACGTGCGCGCGTGCTTGGCAGCGTACGTGGCACAGGCGGAGAGAGGATGCGCCAGGATGGACGCAGAAGCCGTGGGAGGAGCCGCACGGACCGTGCGAAAGGCCTGTCGAAAGAAGGCCGAAGGGATGCACGAGGAGAAGGAGGAACGAGACGTGCTTCGAGACCTCGTGCGACTCTTGGCACGCGTCATGAAACTCGTGAGCATGAAAGAACATCCGGAGATGCTCAAAGTAGTCGTAGAGGCACTGGTCGAACTCACCTCTTCCGAAAACACCTTCCCAAATCGAGAACGACAGGGTCCGGACCGTGTCGTTTGCGAACGGGCCTACGAGGCGTTGCTGTCGGTAGTGCACCGTCGACACGGAGACGTGAGAGAACTTGCAGCATTGGTGCTGCGAGCGCTGTCTCCGAACGTACTGTTAGGAGCTGGAGGGAGCGGAAGACAAGGAAAAGCACCTCCTGCACCACCCAAATGGAGGTGGAGTGTGCAACAGGACACGCTGGCGTTCGTTCGCAAACTGAGCCAATCGACGCCGGAAGCCATGGATGCTGTGGCTGGCCTTGCCAGGCACGTTTCCATCCGGTGTCCAGACAAAGCAGAGTACCGATCGAGTGCTGTACATGCCATCAGCCAAATGGCTGTGCAGATGTCTCCCAATGAACAGCGGAGACTGGTGGGATTCATGCAACGTCTCTCAAAGGCAACCAAGCCAGCACAAAGAATAGTCGCGGTGGAAAGCGTGGGATCGTTCCTCAACATGTTGGAGGGGATCCTTGATCCAAGTGCCGAAATCAACCAGGTAGAAGCAAACAGCTTGGAAACAGGAGAGAAGATATGTACCACAACGTGCGGACAACTTTGCTTGTTGACCCTAGTGCAACGCAGTTCCGACAAAATACCCTCCGTGCGAAGCCGTGCACTGGCTTGCTTGGTCGGGAGCTTGGAAGACTTCGAGACAGGCAAAGAACTTGGCGTCGTGGTGGAGGTCATGAAAAAGACAGAACACTTGCCAGGCTTAAAGCCCTCTCCGACAAAGGAAGGATGCGAGAATGGGGTAGATGCTAGAACTGGCTCCTCCCCACTGAGTGCTGAGCATGGTGGAAACCTCTTTCAAGCTCTCCTGAAAATTGTCCACCGACGCTGCTTTGATGAGAAAGCGGCGGTGCGCAAATCTGCCATTCTGCTTCTGAGCCTTTTGCTGACATCAAAGCAGAAAACTCTTAGCAAAGAGGACATGGGAGCTTTGGAAGCTGCTTGTTTGGATCCTCTTGTGAGTATCCGGAAAGTCGCACTTGGTGCAGTTGCGCAAATAGCAGACGCTATTCCATCCAACCATGGGGTGTCCACTTTGTGGCTGGATTATGGCTTGCCGCTTGTCAGAGATCCAGAAATTAGCGTTCAGGAAAGAGCGATGGAGATGGTAGAAAGGCAGCTCCTTCAACCTCTCATGGCAAAACAATTGATCCTAGAAGTACAGTCCGGTGCATTATCATTGGCTGAGCCCCCACGATCCCTGCACCTTCTAGCAGGAATTGGGAAGTCCCAATCCAGTGCAGCCAGCATTCAGCAAGCATTCCTTTTACTGGCGAAGCAAAAAAGGCTAGATGGAAAACGATTGGGTAATGCTTTGCAGCGACTGGTTGAGCAAGTGGAATTGCCAGAGGGAACAAGAAAAGATGGTCCAACTGTGCTCCATCCTGATGCAGTCACCACGGGCATTTGGGTACTGCTGGCCGAAGTAGCCGTTCATTTTCCCAGTGCAGTGAAATGGAGATTCTTGGAGGGCGCGTGGAAGGCACTTAGGGAAGACAATTCAGGAAATGTCAGCCGAAGGCTCACTTTGGTCTTGATGGCCATAGCTCATGCAGCTGCAATTTTCCCACCCGAGCACGCAGAAAAACTCAAAAGTGCACTAACCACATCATTGAGCACCTTTGAGATGGAACCCAGTCTTATTGCAGCCCATGTATCTACTGTTGCAAGCCTTAGTATGGAGGACCGGGAATGGGGAAAAGCTTTGGTTACTGCTGCAGAGGGCGCATTGCAGCAGTACGTTTTTCCAACAGATGGTACCAAAGTACCATTGGCAAGGAAAATTGCATCAGCCCTTTTCACTTATGGCGAACTTGCGCTTGTATGTGAAACCACATTTAAGCAAGATGCAGTCACGCTGGTTCAAGCGCTGCTTGGCCCTAGTCTTGCTGGTGGAAAGGAGGTGCCGCATGCACTGCAGGCCCACGCATGGACGGCACTTGGGAAGCTGTGCTTGATTGACGAAGGCCTCGCCAAGAAGTGCATGCCAATCTTCATCCAGGAGCTGGACAAAGCAAGCTCAGCTGTGGTGAGAAACAATGTTCTGGTAGCACTGTCAGATCTAATGGTAAAGTATACAGCTCTAGTAGACGCCCACATTATGCGATTGGCCGCTCTTATTCAAGATCCGTGTGAGGTCATAAGGAGGCAGTCTCTTGTACTTCTGGCCAATCTTCTGCAGCGTGATTACCTCAAGTGGCGTGTGCCTCTTCTGCAGCATGTGCTGGTTGCTGTTGTTGACGAATCGCCTCTCATCCGTGGCATGGCGGAGCATCTCATGCAACAATTCCTACCAACCAAGGCCCCCCTTCTTGTGTATAACTCATTCATTGAAATCATGTGCACCCTGAATGGCTGTGCACCGATCTCTTCGACAGGAGCCAAGGTTGAAAGGGACAATAGTATTTCTGTCCCAGCCCTGCAAGGAATGGAACCAAGTGCTTGCCTTAAACGCGCAGCTATCTACAAAGCAATGGTAGTACAAATGCTACCAGAACATCGCCTTGCAACTGCCGCACGTCTGGCGACAGAAGTTCTGGCCACCGTTGCCGATGGCAACATTTCGTTAGAAGAAGCGGGCCCCGTGGTTGCAGATGCGTTGGAGGTGCTCTCCTGGAAAGAGCTGCGGAGCATGCTACGATCTACCAGCGATGATGATGATGCAGGTGCTGAAGCAATTGCACAGGCCCAGGGTAAGTTAGTGGCACAGGTGGTGAAGAAAAATCTTGTTGAGAACATCATTCCTGTACTTATCCAACTCAAGCATACCATGGAAAACCGGAAGTCTCCACTGCTTTTCGCGCTGATGGGATGTTTGCGTGAAATCATGAAGCAATATAAGAGTGAGGTGCAAGTTCTACTCTCAGCAGATTCACAACTAGCGAAAGAGGTGCATTATGACATTAGATATGCCGAAGAGGCATCAAGCAAAGTACGGACGAATGAAGTGTCTCCCACTGCTGGGAGGTCATCACCACTAGAAACTTTGAAGAAGACCAAAACCCCTAGAAGTGCTCGTCGATCGTCGCTTGTTGGTGTGACAGATGCCTCGCCACTTGCAGCAGAGGTTTTACAATCAGCGGCAACAGATGGGCTGGCATCGCCACGACCAGACCCTTCAATCTTTGATGCCCCGCCCTCAAGGCGACGCTCCATGCTCTCAAAGACACCACGCTCGTCGCCAGGCTCTGAACACTACAAGAGTATGTCTGTACCACGCCTTAGAAGTAGATCCAGGCTTGGCATGGCTTTGTCAATGGACGGCAAAGGCCGGCGAGAATCGTTTGGCTTAGTGCAACACCCAGACTCAAGCCCAGATGAAAACTTGGACAAGAGCAACAAGCCTCTGATTCCCACACCATTGCCCATCCGAGCATATGCAGAGGAAGGATGGGAACAGTCAAACAAAGCAGGCCAATCGGCAGCAGACGTAATCCTCCCTAGCCCTGACAAGCGAGCACAGTCATTACCAAAATGGAATCTGGAGGTAGCAATCGACGATGAGGGAGGGATTCGCGGGTGCAAGCGGCGAGCAAGCAAAAGCCCATGACATATGGTATGTACACACTGTCCATGCACTTCACTATTCTCCCAATGCTGGAGCAAGAGGAATATCAGTTGCACATTTCACTGTAAGTATCGTTATTACATGTCAGTTGCCTCACAGGTGCCTTTGGCCCACCAAGTTCTGTTGCACAATTACATCCACACAAAGTAATTGCGGCACAAGAGGCTAGGGTGGGCAGAAAGTAAGGCTGGAAAGGAGGTCTGAGTGGAATTGCGAGTACTCGACCAAGTCAAGAGTGTAAAGAGCAGGTCCTAAGTTCCATGCATGTGCCAATGTGATTACTTGTCCTTCTTTGTTTCCTCCGAGACAGCCTCTGTCTCCTGCGTACGTGTGTCTTCTTGCTTGGGTAGACTTTCTTCTGCAGAGACACCGCCTTGGTCTTCGCCTCCACTTTCATTGCCTGCCTGCTCTTCTTCTGGTTTCTCGGCAGAGTATCCAAACTCATTAACCCGCTTGCTGTCAACAGGATAGATCCACCGCTGGTACAAGTAAATCAAAAAAATGACATCGTCTCTGAACACACTCAATCTGTGCATTAGTGGCATGTGAATGACAAATGCAAATAGATCGTCAATGATAGTGTTCAAGAACTTGTATGACATCTGCCTCCAAGGAAGATGTGCCACAGACTTGAGCCTGTAGTTAATGTACAGCTGAGGGCACATCAGAATAAAGCCAAAGGTGTACACACACCCGACCATGGTGTTGAGGATGAAAGAGTACCAGCTTTTGTGTTCCTGATATAAGAGGCTATAGATTGTATAGCAAAAGATGAGAGGGTAAAGAGCATATGATAAATAGCGGGTGGCTATCTCATCGTATTCCTTAGTCTTACTGGTCTTGTAGCTTTCTCTGTCTTGCACCTTGAAAGCCCACTTGCCTTCAGATCTGAACGTCACATCCATGGCTTTCGTCACCTTCCAGATTTCAATGAGCAGCCCCATACCAGAAGAAAGCAGGACAACAAAGGAGGTGTCATTATCGAGCAGGTACAGCAATATGACAAGCTGACAAAAGACGTTGATCATTATGGTGCGCGCCGATAGACCCTCCATGGATTTGTTGGATTTCCAGAAGCCAATGTCATTTTTGAAGGCAAAGATGTCAAAAACTGTGTGTAAGAGAGAGACTAGCATGGTTAAGGCCAGCATGTACGGGTTGCCTTCAAGAAAGATTTTCTTTATCTGATCAGATTCTCCTGCTGCCATGGTTCCGAATTGCTCTTGCACTGCAAAGGACTGTTCCATCTGAGTGAGCAGCTGCCACTTCCAGACCGGCTGGGCCCCCCAGTTAATTTCCATCTGAACTCTGTCAACGGTGTTGTTGACAATGATGCATTGATCTTTCATCACCCAGAAGTCATTCATCCACAGGATAGGCCGAAAGGTACCTTTTTCATGGTTCACGCGCATAAGTGATCGGACTTGTGGGTGCGTTTTGGTCAGTGATACCTTTCCCAAGAGATCTAGCACATGGATGGTAAGGTTGGGTCTCAGGTGCATGGCCCAAGGTTGATCCACCTGAACCTCTGGCTGCTTTTCCGTTTCGTTCTTGCGTTCCAGAAGCTTTCCTTGGTTTTTCTGTTTGGGCAGCGGTCCGTAGAAGGCCAATGGGTGCACGGCATGAATTGTTGCTGTGGGATCGTATGTGGAGTCCCATGGATTCGGAGAAGCTCCATTGGGGGTGACGTACACGAAGGCATGCGGCATCGTCTTGTTGTCCTGCCACCGACGTGCGAGAGGTAATTCCACCACCTCTGTTTTCGAAGGTCCACCAAGCTCGGCTCCAAGCAGCGTCCAGATCGGTTGGGCCTTCCCTTCCGCGGCCATGGGAAAAGGAGCAGCATCTCCCACGTACACGTGAACGTCCACCGTCGCGCCTCTTCCGGGATGCGCTTGCACGATGCCTGTCTTTCCATCTTGTAGATCTGCAGGTCCATTTCCTTGGCTGGGTCCTCCTGTCGTGCGTTGCATCACCCATTTGATTCCAGCGAAGAGCAGCCACGAACGCACCACGTTTCCCAGGAGCTGCTTCCATCCCGTCCTTGGTGCGTCTTCACGCCTTGCATCGCCAGATGCCGCGTCGTTGGACGGCGCACGCGTCGCCATCGTCGGCGAAACCTGCACGTTCAGACCACCAACCTCTCCATTTCACAACCACAGCCCGATTTCACAACGTCCCCATTTCACAACCGAGTTCACAACCGATCCGCTCCCCTCCCGTCCGGAGAGGGGTGGTGTCCGAGCGTGGGAGTTTCTTCTCTCGCAGTGGCGGTGGTGGTGGTTGGCAGCATGGCGTCGGACGACGAGGCGGAGATGGAAGCCATGCGAAGGCTTCGCGCGCAGCTTCCCGTGGCGTTCGGAGCCGAAAAAGGAGAGGAAAGGAATCGAACTGCAAGTGCGCCGCGAAAGAAAGAAGAAAAGAAGAACGTACGCGTCGGACCGCCTCGACCGACAGTGGGACCCAGCACCGAGGGAGTGGAAGAGGAATCACCAGAACTGAAACAAGACACGAACCAATTAGGATTGCCAATCAGCAGCGAAACGTCCCTCGTAGGACACAGGAAAATTGTGACAGCATTGGCGGTGGATCGCGCGGGTGCGCGGGTGGCGACGGGAGGAAGAGATTGTCAAGTGCTGCTCTATGATTTCGGGGGCATGAACAACAATATGACTCCTTTCCGGAACCTGCAGCCGTGTGGCGCACATCCGGTCAGATCCCTCGAATACGAGCCGCATGGAGATACCCTTCTGGTCGTCAGCGGTGCACCGACTGCTGCTCTGTTGGCGCGTGACGGGAGTGAGCTAGGACAGACTTCAAGAGGCGACATGTATGTGCGAGATTTGAAGAACACACGTGGGCACATCATGGCGTTGACAGAAGGACACTGGCACCCATCAGATAAAAATACTTTTGTTACGAGCTCTGACGATGGCACTCTCCGCCTCTGGGATCCGGAACTGTTGCAGAAGCAGAAAATGGTGATCAAACCCACGCTGGTGCGCCCTGGACGTGTCGGAGCTTCCACCTGTTGTTTTCATCCAAACGGGAGGCTTGTTGCTGCTGGACTCACAGATGGCTCCATACAAGTGTGGGATGTGGGTGCCAAAACCGGGCAAAGTGCAGCAGTGGGCCTCGTTGCTCCTCCTAAGGAGCAAATGGTCAGTAAACAGGATTGGAAATATGTCCTGCAGCCAAAGCGGGTGGTCCGGGGAGCGCATCAAGAGAGGGAAACAATAAGCTGTGTCCGCATCACGCCAGATGGCAATCAGATAGTCTCGCGGAGCACCGATCAGACCCTCAAAGTTTGGGATATACGGAATCCTGGCAAACCTCTCGCCCACTTTTCTGGTTTGCCGGCCAGCTACGAGCAAACTGAATTGTGCTTTTCTCCTGATGGTCAGTACATTTTAACGTGCACCTCTGCAGATGAAGATTCGGCAGGAAGTGTAGCGTTCTTCAACCGCCATACTATGCAGCTGGTAAAAACATTGCGCATGCCTGGCCATGCAGTTCGTGTTCAGTGGCATCCTCAGCTGAATCAGATATTTGTTGGGTGTGGAAACAAAGACGAAGGTTCGACACAAATTCTGTACGACAGCACTCTGTCTGTGCGAGGGGCTCTGTTGGCAGTGAACCGGAAGGCTCGTAAGGTAGCAGATGCGTATGTGGAAGAAAGGCCTGTCATCTACACACCGCATGCCCTCCCGCTGTTCAGAGAGGAGCCACCTCTTAAAAGGCGGAAAGACAAGGAATCCGTTTCAATGCCTCAGCAGCCTAAAGACACGCCAACTGTGAAGGACCCACGCAGCATGCCTCAGGGCAAGTTGCTGACACAGTACTTATTGAAGCAACGTGGGATGGTCAAGCAGACCGACCCTTCAGAAGATCCAAGAAATGTCCTCTTGGCCAGGCAAGAAGAGATTGACAGAAGTGAACCCACCTACACCAAAGCCTACTCAAAGACCCAGCCAAATCCAGTGTTTGCTGACTCGTCTGATGAAGGCGACTGAGATCAAGACATTTTGCTTCTAAATTTCTCTTGAGTACTTGCTACCCTGGCTGTCAGACCAAGCACCTGCACAATCGATGCTCCGTATTGTAAGGGAGCCCACAGTCGTCGGAATCTTTGAGCCATCACTTTGCATCTGGTTGGTGTGGAAGAGCGACACTTGGCTTTGAAGAATGGAAACATTGGAACTGGCACTCCGTTAGGCTTCTCGTTACCTTCTTTGTTGACTCAGATTGATGAATCCCTCAACAAGAGTAGTGCACGTTTACTACATCTGTTAAGAATGCAAACATGTCACATGGTTCCCGTTCCCTTTGCGCAATTTTGAAAGAGTTACAGCTAAGTAGTTGTAAGTGCAAGGCCCTGCGACATGCATGTTGTCGTTGTTTTTCTGCACGAGAGGATGAATTTTAAAAACATAATAATTTGTCTGGTTGTTTCTGCCAAGCTTTATTCTTTGCCCATTCAAAACGTCCGCCTTGCCTCTTCCAGGACATTGCGATGGTTTGGCCGTCCATTCATTGTCTTCTGATTGCAAGCAGTGCGAGAAAAGTCACCTTTGAACGTTTTCGACACAGAATGTTTTGACCTGATGTTGTTCACAAGGTGGAAAATGTTGTTGCAGCGGCACATTTTCCACATGTACATCGTTGGAAGTTCCGCATGCCAACTTTACCTCTTGCGAATCACCGTCCCTTCATCCAAACACATTCTCGCAGTTCACCTTGTTTCCCCTTTTCATCCATGCAGGACAATCGCTGCAATGTGTGTTGGTCCATCCACCTTCCACACCACACAAAGCCAGGGGAAGTGGTGTTGAGAACCGACACCGCCAAGGTTAAGTTAGCTATCGTCGCTTAACCTCCTCGCCGTGGCCCGACCTCATCCTCGACGCACCTGCAAATCGACGGATCTCTTTGTCGGATATTCGTTCGCACTGCTTGTAGCATCGTACCGACACCGCAGAGGAGAAGGTACCTCCTTTTCGTCCACGACGTTTTTCGTTCGTTCGATCGGGTTCGAACCCGACCGATTCCCGTTTCAGACCACGAATTGTTCCTTTTCAAAAGGAATTTGAAAGGGGAGGATGGTTCCGATGGAACCGTGGTGTGCACGAGTGTTTGTGGTGGTGGCGGCTCGGTAGGTGGCAACAACACCATGCCGCAAGGCGAGCACATCGAGCTCCATCGCAAGCGTTACGGACGTCGTTTGGACCACTTCGAGAAGAAGAGGAAGAAAGATGCCAGGCAAGTGCACCAGCGGTCGAAGCAAGCCCAGAAGGCTCTGGGCATCAAAGGAAAGATGCTGGCCAAGGAACGATACAAGGAGAAAGTCACGCTGAAAAAGACACTCGCCATGGCCAAGGAAAGAGACACCGAGAAGAAGGTGCCGGGACAAGATCCCGAAGGTGCCGTGCCTGCCTACCTTCTCGACCGTGAACAGGTGCAGAGAGCCAAGGTGCTCAGCAACACCATCAAGCAGAAACGAAAAGAAAAAGCAGGCAAATGGGAAGTCCCGTTGCCGAAGGTCCGACCCATGGCAGAAGACGAAGTGTTCAAGGTGCTTCATTCCGGGAAAAGGAGGAAGAAATCGTGGAAACGCATGATTACCAAAGCCACCTTCGTCGGAGAAAACTTCACCAGAAAGCCGCCGAAGTTTGAGAGGTTCATTCGACCCAGTGGTCTGCGTTTCAAAAAAGCCAACGTCACCCATCCTGAACTCAATTGCACGTTCCAGCTGGATATTCTTGGGGTGAAGAAAAATCCTAATGGACAAATGTATACATCACTGGGTGTGATTACAAAGGGTACAGTCATAGAAATGGATGTGTCAGAGCTTGGCTTGGTTACACCGGGAGGAAAAGTTGTGTGGGGAAAATACGCTCAGGTCACCAACAATCCAGAAAACGATGGGTGCATCAACGCAGTCTTATTGGTGTGAGGTGATAGGGTTGATTACCTCTTTGGAAATAAATCAGGAAGTACATCGGAAAGAGAATGGTTGCTGTCTCAGTGGTATGTACATTCCTGCCCCAATTTTTAGGTGGAAGAGCATGGCAACTCAAAGGCTGGTTTTGGTCGACGAAATATTGCAAGAAAGAATGCCTCTGCAAATCAGTCAGCTTTTCATGATGTGCGCCCTGAAATTGTGTCTTGCAAACGCCTGCATTCAGTGTACTTGCTCAATAGACCATCAGGTGCCGGATTCAAGCAGGGTTTCGAAACCAAGTTTGATGGTTCTGGCCACACTTGGAGTAAAGGACGACATGCAAGCATAGTATCCTGTAGATTAGCAGTTGTTTCACACCTTCTCTCAGTGGCTGCCATTAGATAGGCCGCAGTTCCCCAGAGTAGGTGCATTTGAGAGTAACACTCAGTGTACCTGTTCAAGTGTTTGTGGAAAAGACTATGGATTCCTAACCGTGATTCCCATTCTTGGTCTCAAAATTGCGGTGGAAACTTTTGTGGTCTGAAGCATGTTTTGTAGTAGCTGTTAAAGCACCCATTTCCTGGACTTGATATGGGTCCGTGCTATTCGATTAGTATAAAATGGCTACATATCTAAAAGGTTTTCTGATCGTTCTTATCTCTGCGTGAAATACAGCAAATTCTCCCTTCATCAGCTTACGTTGCTCACCGTGGACAACACGTCAAGAGTATCACGCACTAAAAGAGTGCATAGTCAGTGATGCACTGTTTTTTTCTTGGCATAGATGGTGGAAATTCTGGGCCTACATGTCAAAGGGAACCATATGCTGTCTAGAAATCTTTACTCTAGCCTTACCTGGACAACTGTGGTGATACATGAGGTTGTAACAGGGGTTTCATGAGCAACACACTCTATCAACTTGCTTCTCTTTGCACCCTCGCTGGAGCCATCCGGTGCGAAGCTCGTCATCCTTGGACGATCCTGCATGTCTACGTTCGACCTCTTTGCACCATCCTTCACTCTGCTAGTCTCATCCACGATTTTGAGACCACCGAACGGATTCCACCAGAGCCCATGTGTCCATTGCACCACAAGCAGTGGGATGGTTCCACCCAGAACTGCCTCTGCATTTGTTCCATCGAATGTTTCTACTGGCGGTGTTCTGACATCACCACCATAGGAGACGAGCGATTTCGATGTCCACCGCAGGTGTCGCAAGAGGACTCCGCATCGCCACGGGAATGAACAAAAGTGCAGTGCGCAAGATGGTGAGGGACAGGTTACGCGCCATGTCAGCAGATGCGCTGTCGGACAGCAGCGCCAAGGTGTGCAAGAATCTCCTTCAATCGTCTTCGTTCGTCGAATCCAAATTGCTGGGTATCTACGTGTTCTGTGATAGGTTGCGCGAGGTGGACACCTGGTCTGTCTTGGACTATTGCTTTCGTTCCGATGTTGAGAAGCATTGCTTCGTTCCAAAGATTGATCCGTCCAAAGGAACGGCTGCACTCTTGGAAATCTCTTCCAAGCACGACTTGGAAGAAGGTGCAAAAGGTATCCTCGAACCTTCGGATTGGAAAGCTTCTGGTGCTCCGAGGAAAAATGCATTGGACAACGATGCACCACTTGATATTTTGGTTGTTCCTGGACTGGCCTTCGATCGAGCTGGCAACCGGCTAGGAAGAGGAGGTGGATATTATGATCGATTGTTGCAAGGCGTGTTACAGAAATGCAAGGAGAAGCAGTGGCCAAAGCCCCTTCTCGTTGCTTTGGCTTTTGAGGAACAAATGCTGGACGAGATACCTATGGATTCCCACGATATGCCGGTGGACGTGGTAGTCACTCCCAGCCAATGGATTGATTGCCAAATGAACTGTTAGTAGAAATAGGCCGCAACAGGTTGTCAGGGGCTGGACAAAGGCTTGGTATTGGTTACAATTGGAAGCGCTTTTGTTCAGGTATTCATTATAGTTGAGCTCCTCGATCTTTCTGGATCCATGGAGGAAGTAGGATGTTTGCTTATCTGCTAGGGCACCTGTAGGGAATCGGGAACATTCTACATGCCTTCAGAGGAGGCAAGAGCAAAGCAAAGCACGGACCTTGAGTTGCATCCCTTCTCTATCCAAGCATCTATTGAACGGGATTGTTTGTCAGGATTCTGGCAGGGTTCTACCTTTTAAAGGATTATACTTGAAAGTAAACCATGAGTGGTGAGTTGCTGCCTTATTGATGCTCTATTTACGAGCAGCAGGCACTGCTGACCTAGATAACAATAGACTTGAGAAAACCAACAGGGAGATAGAGACCCGTACATCCATTCCAGTGTGTTCTAGAGTGCCATTGCATGATAGGTATGAAAATGCTCTTCAACAAGCATAACACTCATGTCCATTGCACGTTTGGATGGTACTTGAAGTGTATTACTGGGCCTGTATCTGGCAGGTTGACAATTCTGGATGTAAGCTCGTATTTGTTCTACGTTTGTCAGGTGGCTCAGGAGTTCCTGTTTTGCACATTTTTGGAAAGCAATGGAATGGATTGTCATTGAAAATCATGTGGATGACAGATGTTCTCAATGTGGCAAAGTGGGTTCGTATCGAAGCTCACTGCACAAAGTTGAATGCTGCTGTCCCAATTTCCTCACTTCAAGATTTGAGGTTGGGTACTGCTTGAACGGTAAGCACATTATTGCCTGCAATTATTCTTGCGGAGCCCCAGGTTTGCCATCATTGAACAAGATCTCCAAGCCTTTTCTTTTTCCAAAATTACATTGATACATCATTGGCAAGTAATGCACTTCTTTTGAAGTTTTTCGATATTTTCTCTTCTTCAGTTGATCAATTGTCTTATCTTGGGCTCAGTTCGTGTCATGGAGTGTTCCTAAACGCTTTCCATGGACATGCAACATTCGATCCTTCACGAAGTATCAATTTTATTCTTCAACGTGCATTTTGCACCCTTTGTATGAACGCATAAATCGTTCGACCAAGCAGCCTCTATATGCATAATTCTTCCCGCATCGAATGCGAATCTCTCTTGTGACCTTGAGCATGACTTTCTTTCCAACCGTCGCAAATCTGCCACCCCACCATGACTGCATCTGTGTCTCTCTGGCCCTTTTTATCCGTCAAGAGGAAGAATTCCACCCTCCTCCACGCATATCTCCCTCGTTCGTCATGTGGATGCTACCTGGGACACGTTCCATGGCTTCCATCCATACTTTTCTCCTGGTCCTCGTTCCTCACCATGGCAGGGTCGGGTCCCTTCGGTTAACTTTCGTTCCAAAAGTTAAGCGAAGGTCAGCGAACCGAGAACCGTCGGCGAATTGACGAGAAGCGGCGTGTCGGCGGCGGCATGTTGAAGTACCGCGGCAGCCGAAGCATGCGTGCGCGTCTGGTGATGGCGACCCTCTCCAGACGTGCGATACGCATCGACGAGATCAGGAGCATGGACGAAGACCCAGGAGTGCGAGATTTCGAGGCGTCCCTCCTGCGCCTGTTGGAGAAAATCAGCAACGGATGCAAAGTCGAAATCAACGAAACTGGAACGTCTCTGTATTACAAACCAGGCATTCTTGTGGGTGGACATGTGACGCACGACTGTGGAACATCCAGGTCCATCAATTACTACGTTGAGGCGCTGGTGGTCCTGGGACTCTTCGGGAAGAAGCCCATCCGAGCCATCCTCAAGGGAGTGACAAACGATAACTTGGACATGAACTATGACAGCTGGAAGAATTGTGCAATGCCGCTGCTAAAGAAATTGACTGGAGAGGGGGATTTCGACGTGAAGCTGATCAGAAGGGGTGCTCGTCCTCTTGGCGGTGGCGAGATTCACCTTTCTGTGCCTGTGGTGAAGGCGTTGCTACCAGCCAACATGACTGATGAAGGCCTGGTCAAAAGGGTGAGAGGGATAGCGTGGTCTGCCAAGGTTAGCCCCACTTTGTTGAGCCGTGCCATCGATACATGCAGAGGTGTCCTGAATAACTTTTTGCCTGATGTGTATGTTTTCACCGACCACCGATCTGGGATGGACGCTGGCAAATCTCCTGGGTACGGGGTGTCCCTCGTAGCTGAAACCACAACAGACTGCACAATCTCTGCAGATTTGATCACCGAGGTGGAAGGGGAAGGAAACGACAAGTACGTGAATATTCCTGAGGACATAGGTACAAATGTAGCCACCATTCTTCTTGAGGAAATAAGGAGAGGAGGATGCGTTGATAGTTCATTTCAAAGTTTGGCATTGCTACTTGCGGCCCTGGGCCCAGAAGAATCCTGCAAAGTAAGAATTGGCCCATTGACTGATGCAGGCATTGAGACACTGAGGCTCATACGGGACTTTTTGGGGGTGACTTTCAATTTGAAGCCCGACATTAGCTCTGGAACTGTGCTTGCATCCTGTATTGGTTCAGGCATGAAGAACATGGCAAGAAAAGTCACATAAGTGCACCGTATGATTTGCACCAAATTGCACTCGCAGCATGTATCACGTATGCTACACAGTCCTCACTCTCACAATAACAACCAGAGTTTTGGGTCTGGTTTCTTTGTTCTTGTCCTACGCGCTTGCGAGCCCTAAGTGTGGCATATATGCTGGATTCTAAGTAGATTACAGCACATGCAATGTAATGTCCTACATACATGCGTTACATCCAGCCTTAGGCGCAAGTCAAGTAGAGCTGATATGGGCCAATTGGATGGTGCCAGTGGAACTGTATGTAATGCATTCTTAGGCTTTGTCGCTGACTTGCTGAGCAATCTACATACACCTTACCTTCCTTTGCCTCTGTACAACACCAGCAGCTCAACTGGATTATCTGTCTTTCCACTCCACTCTTGCTCCTATATATACACTCCAAGTTTGCAAAAGAAACACTTGCAGTGCTGGCAAGTTTTTACTCTTGGAAGTATCATAGGAAATCAACACCAAGAGAGTCTACAGCCTTCATTACACAGTGGGGTAACTTCCACCGTGTGTATGCCTGTGAGCTTAGTGCTTTTCCAGCTTGGTTTGAGAACATTGGTGTTCTCATATGCAGTACGGCAACAAATGCATGCATGATTTTTATGCCTATGGCATCAGCATGCAAGAACTTCTTTGCAAAGACTCTGGGAGTTGCACGCATCCAACATAGGATGTATTCAAGGATAGATTGGTTGTAGAATTTTTGGAAGGGATGTGGGCAATGCCAATGATCAGCGTCTGATGAGCTCTTGGCTAAAGACGCCACAGACTCAGGCCCTTGGACAAAGGGGAAAATGATCGGCAAAGCACACGCATTTTTCTAAGGCTGCCATGAAGAGAGTGTCATTTAGCAGCACACCTGATTGCTCCGCAGTGTCAGATTAAGACCTGTTGCTGTTCTGGGGCCATGCCCAGCCTCTCCATATTACTTAACAAGATTGCACTTGATCTTGGTATACAGATTAGGTTCTACTTGGCGACCCAAAGAACAGTTCCTTAGAAAGAAAACGGGGAAATGCTTGTCCCATCGGCATCTGAATCCATTCCATCTAGTATGATTTGGGGAATTGCCCAGGTAAAGCTAATCGCGAAATCCAGCAGAAAGCCACTCCATGTGCATTTAAAGGTGGAGCTGCTGAAAGTGTGTCACAAACATTCTGTGGGGTCGGTGCTTCATCGCAGCATGACTAGTTGCTCGTGGTTGACAACACAGCAATGCTAAAGCTGCTATCTCATCATAATTCCTTGAGGAGAAATTATGGATTCTGGTGGTAAAGATTCTTGGATATCTGGATAGCTGTGCAAGAGGCTTGCGAGATGACTGGCTGGGGTAGAAGCACACCAGATTTCCTTGAAATTTCCTAAACAACCTTTGTCGTACGGGTTGTCATTCCCATAAGGTCGTTTTGTATTCTCGTTTGTTGTCCTTCCTTTGCACTGTAAGTAGACATGAAAGAGAGTCAGACCTCCAAGAAACCAAAGGAAAATAAAAGATATCAGTACTAATATGATTGCTGCTATTTGATCCCCTAGAGTGTCCCAATATGAATTGCCTTCTTCGCTGGCTTTCTTGATGATTCTTACGATAACCACCAATGAAGTTACAAAGACTAGCATGCATAGCATGGATGTCAAAGAGATGAACGATAAGAAGTACCTGTAATTCCTGATCCCAATGCACTGGCCAATGTATGGACAGTGATGATCAAACTTCTCTATACAGTTGTTGCATATTCTACAGTGCGAGCATCTCGGGGGACGGAAAATTTTGCATGTGTGACACCATTTGACCCTTACAATGGTGCCGTCTTGCAGTCCATGGTCTCTGACCGTGATGGGTGGGTCGACTCCGCTGGAGCCGTCTTCTTTCAGGACGATTCCTGGATCCGTCAGTGCTGTCGCGTACATGGCGAAAAAACTAGCTGCCCCGAAGACCGCACCAAGCACGATGGTGGCTACTCCAAGAATCG
Source organism: Picocystis salinarum (assembly GCA_038048775.1). NCBI lineage: Eukaryota > Viridiplantae > Chlorophyta > Picocystophyceae > Picocystales > Picocystaceae > Picocystis > Picocystis salinarum. Next base: position 14,120 of record JBBULP010000455.1, on the reverse strand, counting down.
TCGCCACGGTGGTGCAGTAAACGATGACCGGAACCAGGATAAGCAACGTCGAGAAGAAGAGGTTTTTTCTGTCTGGTCCCAGCACGCATCGTCCACCGCAGCAGACCAGGCTGTTTCCCACCACGACCGTGTTCCTAGAAAGACGCGGCATGTTTCCTTGGCCTGTCCACCGGCTGTTTCGAACGTCCGGGTGGCGCTTTCTCTCTCACGGAAGCGCGTGCATGCGCCTGCGTCGTCTACGCGCTGCTTCCGCGCGTCCTTTGGAAAGCGAAGTGCGCTTCGTCTTGGGTGCTTCGTATGCAATCCCTGGGGTCGGACCACTCCCTGACCTTCGGACGTACTGGGGTCGCCCCAGTTGAACCTCTGAGGGACGAAGGAGGGGGCGTGAATCCCATCCTTTCAGATACGAAACCGGTAACCACCTGTCACGTGAGAGACTGGGGTAGGTCTTCCGACAACTCCACACAATTGTGGTGGCCGGGGTGGATAAGAACGTTGCATCCCTGAAGCAGGATAGCGAAGGAGCGGGAAACCCTACGAGAGTTGCAGGGTTGCGAAACGGGAAGGGTGCCCGTGCACATGTCGACAGGATCACGAAAGATCCTCGATCTTTCGGGCACAAATCCGTACTGCCCATGACAAACTTCCAACCGCGTGAGGTGCTGACCCCCACACACTTTGCAAAAATCAAGAGGTGAAAGCACCAGCCGATCGTAGAAAACTCTGGAGTGCATAGGATGCATACAGCAGGAGTCTGAATAGAATAACGATGCACAGTGGCAGCAGTAGTTCAAGGGCCCTCTCTGGGGCGAAGAAAGGTGATGATCTGCATCGCTCTGGTTTTAGGTTTCCTGGAAAGGCAGAGGAGGGCGCATGTACGCCATATCAGGAGATTCGGAGGTATCAAACTCAGCAGCACCTTTGGCATTGCCTGGAAGCAGCTCGATCACATCAATTTTTATGGGCACAGCTACTCAAGGTATCCTTGTGCTTTTCTGGTGTGATGTGCTCCTGTCGTGGATTAGCGAAGCATCCCTTTGGTCAATACTGCAACTGGAGCTTGACTAGACATATGAACCTCTACCATGGGCATCGCTGATACAGGGTTTTACAACTGAGATTCTCAAGAATTTGGAAAACGCTAATAATGTACTGGAGCGATTTTCAGATAATCCACAAATGCAATAACACAATATATAGAATAAACACCTTTAAACTGAACTCTGCAATTGCTGCATTCACAGGCTTTGAGATGTAGAGTTTGAAGTTGGGAAAGGCAGCTCGCGGGGTAGAAACACCTTACCTGGGCAGGCCGCAAGGTGAAGATCTGATGTCTGAACTGCATTGCAGTTGACAAATTTGAGCGACTTTCCGACACAGTAGCGTACCTCGAAAAGTTTGCCATCTTCACAAATGACCACAGGCATTGTTTTTGCAGGGGAGGCATATGTGAGTGCTTTCACGATTTGTCTTGTTTTGTATGTGCCACCATCCTGTGGCGAAATTTTTCCTTTCTGGAATCCTTCGTGGAAATCAATAGTTTTGAAGAGAGACAGAGTTGTAGCAAAATAGTCATGCATGCTTGGTATACTGCTCATAGCACAAGTGCCATGTTTGCTCCATTCGTGCTTCCACAGTGCATCCCTTTTCAGTCCTTCCAGTGATTCTGGCCAATACCTCTCTAGCTCCCGCTCCAAGTCATTAATATGTCCCGCCCTAAACGGAGGACCTGGACAAAACTGGGGCCACGATCCATTACGAAAGTTTGGCCAGAGCCCATGGATGAGGAATCCTTTGTTGTTTGCCTCGGAGCTGCAATGCTGCATGCTCTGTGCCTTGATCTGACAAAAGCTCGGAACCCATGTGCTGTCGTGCGCGATCAGACAAACAAACATTTCAATCAGCCACTTCGATCTCATCAGAAAGCAATTCTATGCACCTTGTACGTACGTTGACAAGTAAAAATAGTCAAAGGGCACCCCGTATTCTGCAGGTAGCATCGGCTCGAGGTGGACAGTAGCAACACTGATTGCCCAGGCATGCATGCACAGCGCAAGTACCAATGGCTGCAAGCCCATACCTTTGCGTCGCGTGCACTTTCACTTCTGATGCGTCAAAGGACCACGCTCCGCTCGGTTTCTCCTGCAGCGGTTTCCGGCACCTTCGCCTCGCCGACTGATTCAGATTGGAGACCGCTTTACCACATCCAGCGTGTCGAGCTCGCGTTGTTCGTTCGGATGGAGAACTCCGCAACGCCAGCAATGCAATGGCGCACTTCACTTGGTCAGACAGCACTTGCGTTCCCCACGTTGTAGATGCGACGGTCCACTCGACCAGAAACACGTGTCGGAACGAAATCTTCGTGTCGGAATCTTCGTCCTGAAATCTTCTCGTCCCAATTGTCCTCTTCATTGGACATATCGAGATGTCGGATGCAATGAATTACGGCAAGTTGTATGGGCACGCGTGCAAGTTTGGCCGTGGAGCTTATGGATGGAAGGAAAGGGAATACAAAGAGTTGGAAAAGATTGAGAGCATAGTGTGCATCGCGTGAACAAGGTGGCGGTTTGTAGGAGTGCAAGGAATGGAGATATGGCACTTTTTGGTAGCAAAATTACGTGTAGAAGGCTCCACTTAGGAAGCGAGTACTCGTTTGGCGTGAGATCTTTTACCGGCATAGGTGGCACAACCCCCAAAACACTAGTGCATTACTAGTAGATTACTTAAAATACCTTGCCATTGTGCTCAATAGGCAAACGCAAACCGTGGTTGTCTTGTTTTGTGAATTTTGTTAGCCGTTGATTGCGTGCGAAAGTAAGGATTGGATCTCCGCCGACAGAGGAGAGTTAGGAATCCAAGCTAGTAGAGGTGGGTGGCTTGTACGGGTTAGGGAACTTCATTTTATTGTCACGAAAGGAACTTCGTGCCACTATAAACTCGTTGTATGAACTTTACACATAGTCTTGGTGTATGTAAATAAATGTGAGATGTACGTTTCGTTTGAATTGGGAAAGCGTCATGGACTAGCATACATAGTTTGCTCACACGTTTCAAAGCAACAATCATATGCACCAATTTGAGCATCGACAGATAAATGCTTGTATGCACCTCAATGTTTTCACACGACCACCGACGTCAAACTTGAATTGGTTTCCTCGCCCTTCACATCTCGAGAGGTGTAAACGAGTAAGAATTTGGTGTCTTATCCATCATGTAATTACCGCGAGAACATTTGTGCGCAGTCAAAACCAATTTGCAAACTACATTGGTGAGAGAACATCGACAACTTCATTTCCTTGGTTTGACTTGATCTAGTTCACTTTAACTACGCATGAATAGCTCCGCATTGTCTATGTTTCTCATTCGCTTCCGAGCGCGGCTTGACCCTCTCCAAGCCGCGATTCATTCTGGAAGTTTGAGGTGCAGTCGCTCACAATCAACTAGTGATCATGCAACGTAATGAGTGTAGCCATCAAACCCGCAGAGAGGCCTGCTGAAAGTCCGCACACAACGGGGCTTCCAACGTGGGATTCGTGTTTGATGCAAATGCTTCGTTGGACTTTTGGAGGGATTGTGACGTGAAAGGATCGTTGCACGGTTGGAATTCGGACAGCATGAACGCACGATGGTCGACAGCGCGAAGCGAGAGCCGATCGCGAACGCTGATTAGCGATGGTCATCTTGGATCCGCTACAACTGCGAGGTTTGCATGCGAGGCAAGAGGCGGTGCAAAGTGTGCGGCTGTTGGCGCATCGGGAAGGACAACGGCGACGGTGACCTGGCCAGGTGCAGGTCGCCGTCGCCACGGCGAAGGATTGCAACGGCGTGCCGATTGGGCCGTGTGCGGTGCGACGCGAAACACGAAGGGATCGACCAAAGATGTGTGCAGGAATAGAAAAGCGAGGTTCAATTACGAGGTGTTGGAGGTCTTCGAAGCGGGCATCGAACTGAAAGGCTCGGAAGTCAAGTCAGCGCGAGCCGGCAAGGTCAGTCTCGCGGAATCGTTCGCTCGAGTGACCAACGGCGAGCTCATACTGCTTCAATGCAACATCTCTCCACATGAGAACACGGGAAATTACGATCAGCACGAGGCTAGTAGGAAGCGAAGACTCCTGGTCCACAAGAAGGAGATCCGGAAGCTGAAGGAGAAGCAGGAGCAGCAAGGCCTTACTGTCATTCCACTGCGGATGTACTTTTCTGGGGGATGGTTGAAAGTGGAGCTGGGCCTATGCAAGGGTAAGAAGACGTATGACAAACGAGAAACGATGAAGAAGCGAGACACAGACAGGAAAATAAATCAGGCGTTGAAGGTGGGTATGTGAATCTTGAGCGCTCGGGGATGGGTAATAAAGGTCCAGAGCGATCGTTGATCTTACTCTGCAATGTTTCGCCACATTTATTGCTCCCTGTTTCGGGTCTGGTCCTAATTGACCTTGATGTCCATGATGCTCAACTGGGCAGGCGCGTACAGCTGGTAGATGGCTACCTGACGTTTTGCCACTTCCAACTGTTCTCTTGCTTTTTTCAACGCATTCTGCAAATCTTCCCCGGCGTCGTCTCTGTGTTTCCTGAACTCTTCTTTCACTTTTCGCAGCGTGTACCTTCGTCGTCGATTCCACCACCGAGCACGGTCAGTCTCCTTCCTCCTTGCCTTCCCATTGCGATCGTTTCGTCTCGCTTCTGTCGCGTGTGCACGCACTCTCTGACGTTGTAGTTCTTGAACTTGGTCCCTTCACGCAGCAAAGCACGGTACAACCGCAGCGCTTCTCCTGCTGCCGCCATGCTGCGGCCACGTTTGCTTCGCTCCCACACGTACTGCGCCAGCACGGTGCTGTACGTACAAGTCCATCCCCGAACTTAACCTGCGAGTTAACCTTCGTGGGGTGCACGCACCGGGACCGACAAGGGACGCCCTTTCGGTGTTCGCCTTGGAAAGGGACGGTCATCGGAACCGTTCTCGGGTTCGAAAGGAACATCGAACCCGATCGAACCTCCCTCGAAAAGGAAGAGAAAGAACGGCGAAGGAGGGGACGTGCGCCGTACCCATACGCGTCGGGATACGAACGAGGGAGGAGGAGAGGAGAGCGGGCGAAAGCGGTGGGTTGGCGACGGTTCCGTCCCAGGCGATGGCGGAAACGAGCACGTTGTTGCCACTGAACGTGCTGCGGAACCTCAGCGATAAGGTGTACGAGAAGCGAAAAGCAGCCGCACTCGAACTGGAACAGGTGGTGAAGCAGTTCGTCCAAGCAGAAGATGTCAGAAGGCTCGAAGCACTCATCCGACTGCTCGTGGAGAAGTACGCTTCCTCGCCACATAGCAACTACAGAAAAGGGGGACTGATCGGACTGGCGGCGGCGGTGGTCGGACTGTCCGTCTACACAGACGTCTTGCTCCCGGAAATCGTGCCGCCGGTTTTAAAATGCTTCGACGATCAAGAAAGCGGAGTTCGATACTACGCTTGCGAAGCAATGTACAATATTGCCAAGATCGCGCGAGAGGGATTCATCTCTTTCTTCAACGAAGTATTCGACGCGTTGTGCATGCTTTCTGCAGATACAGACTCGAAAGTACAAAACGCAGCACTGCTTCTGGACAGGCTCATGAAGGACATCGTTACTGAAAGTGCGGCATTTTCTGTGGAGACCTTCATACCCCTCTTGAGGGAAAGGCTGGCCTTGCAAAACCCGTATGTGCGCCAGTTTCTGGTTGGATGGATCACAGTTCTCGATGGCGTACCAGACATCGATATGCTAGAGTATCTTCCAGACGTTCTAGATGGCCTTTTCAACATGCTATCAGATCCGAACAACGAAATACGACAGCAGGCAGAACTTTCCATATTAGAATTCCTCGACGATGCCTCCACCACTCCAGAAAAGGTGGATTTCCGTCAGCTTAGTGCTATACTCGCTGCTATATCCAACACGGAAAATGAGCTTACCAAGCTGACAGCCATGAAATGGTTAGATAAGTTCACCGAGCTTGCACCAGGCGTGCTTGAACCCCATTTTGCCAAACTACTGTCTATCATCCTTCCAAGCATCGCACACTCTAATGGAGAAATACGGGAAGTTTCAAAAACGCTGAACCAACACATCCATGCAGTTCACCAGTCCGGGGCCTATGGAGGCTTGGATGCCAAAGGTTCCCTTGAAGCTCTGCAGGCACAGCTGAAAAACGCGGCTGAACCTACCCGGCTAGAATCTCTTCAATGGATACGATCGCTCTTGACATATTCGCGTGAACTGGTCAAGCCAGAAATAGATGCAATCACACCAGACTTGTTCCTAGCCGTGAAAGATCACTCGGAGCACGTAGTCCTGGAGTCGCTGGAGGTACTGGGCAAACTCGCATCCCTCGAAAGTCACTGCTTTCAGACATTGGTCTCTGAACTACTCCAGCTATTCAAAAAAGAGCAAAGCCCGAACCTGCTCAGCAATCGAGGTGAGCTCATACTGAGGAAGCTGTGCTCAGTGCTTGGATCTGAAAAGTTTTACAGTGAACTTGCCAGATATCTACAGAACGACGACCCTGAATTCGTTTCAATGATGGTGCAGGTGATGAATTTAATCCTTCTTACTGCACCCGAGCTCCAGGACTTGCGTGGGAAATTGAAGCGATCCATTATTAGTTCAGACAAGGAATCCTGCAACCTCTTACATCAGCTTTACAATGCATGGCGCTTCAGCCCTGGTGCTACCATCAGCCTGTGCTTTCTGGCCCAGGCATATTCCCACGCATCCAGCATCATAGCTGTGCTGGCGGATTCGTTTGTGGACGTGGACTTGCTTGTGCAGATACACAAGCTTGTACTCCTCCTTGAAAGTCCAATATTTGCTTATTTGCGACTGCAGCTTTTGGAACCCCAGAGATACCCTCATCTTTTGAAGAGCTTGTATGGCATACTGATGATTTTACCGCAGAGCAAAGCTTGGGAGACTTTGATGTCCAGGCTAGGAAGCGTGCCCACCTTGGAGATGTTGCAAATGTCTCAAGGTACCAAGCCTGTTAAGCCGCTGGATGAAGGGAATGCATCTGGCCTCAATTTCGACAAGATGCTGGAATCCTTCGTCGATGCGCAAAGATTGAATGCAAGCCGGAAAAAGGACTAGGACAATGCACCGCACGATGCACCCACACAACACCATTCACGGGTAACCATTTTTTATTACACTCTTTCTTCTATCCAGGTCCTACTTTCGGTATGTCATGATGTTCAGAGAGCGTTGAGAGGTACTTGTTGTACTCCTCAACCCGTTGTCGATACGATTTTTCTGCTAGCTTTTTCACTCCTTCTTCCTTTCTTGCGGCAAGAGCCTCATCACGCCTCTTTTCGGCTTCGGTCCTGCAGTCGACGGGTTTCTTCGTCTTGCTCTTCTCGGATCGTCGACTCCGTTCCTCTTTGTGCATCGAAGGGTCTACGTCCACGATCTCTTTGTCTTTCTTGTTCTCATCCTTTCTCTTCTTTTTCTCCACACCGCCGTTTGCCTGGAGCGCTTTCCCTTTCAGTTTCAGCTTCCCACCGACGTAGGACATATTTCCCTCTCTTATGCGCTTTTCGCCTGTTTGACTTTGTGTCCAGCTTCGAGGAAGTGGTAGAGCAGCACCAGCACCACTGCAGTGAATCCCAAGATGTACTGGAAGCATCGTTTGCGATTCGAGCTCCGTCAGCCTTCGTGCGCACCGCGACTCTTCCCTCTCCCATTCGTTTCCGGCCGTTCGTTCACGCACCAGCACGTTCCTGAGCTGGTATTCGTCGACCATGACGCGTCCACGGATCTGCAGTGCGCCTGCACGTTCGTCAGACGCACGTCGAAAGGTCCACGGTCGTGTTGGGCAACGCCATCCACGTCCTCCCATTCGATAAACCCTACGCTTAACTTCGCAGCCGAGGCGGGGTGGTGGTGGGTGTCGATCCATCGCCACGAGAGGCGCTTGGCGGATCCCAGGGACGACGTCCACGAGGACCCATCGTACGATCGAAGAAGGAACTCCGAGGGAGGAGCAGGAGATCGGACAGGTCCGTTTGCAAGTGTTGGCGTGCGAAGAGCCTTGGTTGGTGGTTTTAGAGGAGTGAGATCCGCAGTTTCATCACATGCTGTTCATTGTCGAGTGTGACAGTTCCACTCGCACGCTGCTGAACCGGACACCCCATATCCAGTGGGACTGCGTGTGTTCCCACCGTTCCAATTCTTGCGCTCTTGCCGTCTTCTCCCAATCGCACGACTCCCACCGTTCCTGTGGTGCGCACACCAGAACGCTGCCGGTGTCGCAGCAACACCTCGGACATCTTTCCTCGCGGACTCGTCCTCCCCTCCCATCGAAGGGAGTATTTTCTCCACTGGGGACGAGGTCCGGTGCACCTCGTGCGAGTGGCTGTGGGACACCAGTTGTGCAGCCAAGAGTGGTGGGAGCTGTGTGGAGGACGCAGCCGACGCACGTGGACGAGATGGAGATCGAAGCATGGACCGGAACGTCGAACGAGGAGAAAGAAGAGAGGTGTGCCAAGCTCAGGAAAGCGGTGTGGTGGGAAACCAGGCGGCTTCCGAGGTCCTTGCAGCCGAGAGCTGCCCGTGGTGCGGAGTTCATGGCCGTGTTGCGAGACGTTGCACGAGCGGGAAACTTGCATGTGGAACAGGTGACGGACATCGGTGACGCCGTGCGTGAGATGCAAACGAAATTCAAGGCCTTGGATCAGCTGGAACCCACGCGAGACGCCAAAGACGTCCTCGACAAGGCACAAGTGATCTTGGACGGAGACGTCCTACTCCACACCCAACCGTCGTACGATCTCGACGCGGAAGACTTGCTCACGTGGAAGAACGAAACAGAAGATTCCAAATCCATGGATCTGAGGACGTGCAACCTGTGCGGAAGACCCGTGCTGGCGGCGTACATGCTGGGACACGTGGAAAGGTGCCGGAAGTTGCTTCACGAGGAAAGCGAATTGCCGCTGGACAGTCCAGTTGAAACGGAGCCTTCCACAAGCGAGCGAAACTGGTTGGTTCCACATGTCCGCAGAAAGAGATCCAAAGACCGGACGCGACCTGCAAGTGCATCGAAGCTCACACGGAAGATGATGGTGCTCCGCACCACCGTAACACAACGGAACAACTTGAAGGCAGGGTCCAAGTCCTTCGGTCTACGGACGGAAGATTGAACCACAATCACGAATAAGACGCACAATTGTCGCAATACACAAGGCAAGGGCGCAGGTTTGGATGCTGCGACTGGTCACCATTTCTGCACTCACACCTATCTTCCGCTGGTTTCATCCCATTGCTCTCCAATGCACGTCCTTCCCTTTCCTGCATCGTTCCCGGCGTCACGCCGTGCGCATGCCGCGGTTCTGCTGCCGAAGCATCGTACCTTTCACCCGAGCAAGTCAACACGACGTATATTCGCTTGCGCGTTCGTTGCTTCGAGTTGCAGGTGGGCTCGGGTGTCCTGCCAGTGCGAGGTCCGGGTCGACCCACGTCAGTTTCGAAACGTACACCGCGACATCAGCGACGACGATGCGACGTGCGTTGGTGCACGCACGTGCGGTTGGCGGGGTGTTCGGACGGGCGAAGGAGGCCCTGGCGACGGAGGCGGTGCAGGAAAGCGTCGCTTCGTACCATGCAGGCGCATCCTCGAACGAGCACGTCGGCATGCGTGGGACGACGGTCTTGTGCGTGCGCAAAGGCGACCAAGTGGTGATGATGGCGGACGGACAAGTCACCTTGGGATCGGAGATCTTGAAGCCAAACGTGCGTAAAGTAAGGAGGATCGGCGACAACGTGATTGGAGGGTTTGCAGGCGCGACGGCCGACGCGTTCACCCTGTTCGAGCGCTTGGAACACAAGTTGGACGAACATCCTGGACAGTTGACGCGGGCAGCTGTGGAACTCGCGAAATTGTGGAGGACCGACAAGTTCTTGCGCAGACTCGATGCAGTCATGGTGGTGGCCGACAAGACGCAATCCTTGCAGATCACGGGAAATGGAGACGTCTTGGAACCGCACGACGGCGTCATTGGGATCGGTTCGGGTGGATCGTACGCCGTCTCTGCTGCCAGAGCTCTCATCGACGTGCCAGACATGGACGCTTTGCAAATTGCGAAGAAAGCCATGAAGGTCGCAGCAGACATCTGCATATATACCAACCACAATTTCGTGACAGAAACCATTGGCGTGACACCAGAAGCCGAGAAGAACTGAGGTCGAGTGCTCGTAGGAAGGGTGGTGTCGACGAGGAGCAGCTTCTGCGGTTGGAAGCGTTTGCTTCACCCGTTCAGGAGCTTCGTTGGAAATCGAAGATCTCTGAGCGCGCATGTTGATACCCATGCGCTACCGTGGACGTCGTTGGAATCCAGATCGTCCATTTCGTGATGGCGTTCTTCCCGTGCTTGTGGTTCCTCCAGCACGGTGGTCGAAGCGAATCCCTCGATTCCTTCCTCGAATTCGACTGCAAACCACCTTTTCATTTCTTCATGTGAATTTTGCCCGACGTAACGACGATAGCTACTCTCCTACATGGACTCTGCGACGTGGCTTCGATCTTTTGGACTCTTCGTTGGACGTGGTGCGACTCCAGGCCATCTCCACCAAGGACCGATGGAGACCGCAGTCTTTGACGGTCTACGAACGGTCCATGGTTTCGACCCCCCTGCCACGAGGCCCATGCAGGGGAACCGGACTCCCCTTGTCTCATCTGTCCTCCACGGGGGGTACGAATGCCCGTGCAACGGGGGTCCAAGTGCACACCGACACGCGGTACGTCTGCACTTGGTGCATGTTTGCGTCGCAACGCAAGGAAGAGCAGACGAAGCAAACGAGTTTCGAAAGGCGTCAGAAGGAAGGAGTCACCCACGGGAAGGCGTGGACGAAATCCGATGGCCGTGGGAAAAAGCGTCTTCAAACAGGAGAACCCCTTAGGTGAGTGTCGGAACCGACGCATGTGATACAGACCCGACAGAGATACAGACAACTTCGCATTGCAGCGGCACACGCATGCTTGGAATGACGCGAACACGCGAGTTTGTTTGCATGCAGGCGAAAAGAACGGCGTTTGGGTCGATAGCGTTGGAATCGTCCGAGCGAGACTCGCGTGCGAAGCGACCTGCAGGTGCTTGGAACCCGGCGAACAAAGCACTGACGAGGTACCTGCCGCAACGGCTCCTGCACGAGCCAAGAGAAACGCATTGAAGAATCTACAAGGATAAGGGAAAAGTACCCAGATAAGATTCCGGTACGACTGCTCAACGCGGATGTGCTGCAAAGTCGAGGTCCGACGGATCACGTTTTACTTGCGCGCTTCAGCGGCTGACTGGAGAGCGGACGCACGCATGGACGGCACGCACTCTGCAGGTAATTGTCGAGAAAGCAGACAAAAGTGACATTCCGGATATCGACAAGAAAAAGTACCTCGTGCCTGCAGACCTTACCATCGGACAGTTTGTCTATGTCATTCGCAAACGCATCAAGTTGACTTCCGAACAAGCCATCTTCATCTTCGTGAACAACATTCTTCCTCCGACAGCTGCAATGATCTCATCTGTTTATAAAGAACACAAGGATCAGGATGGCTTCTTGTACATAACTTACACCGGTGAAAACACTTTCGGATAAAAGTTTTGAAAAGCGCTGGTCTTAGTGTCCTCTACAAAGCCACGTCGACGCGGCTTCAACGCGCTGAAATCCTGCAGTGCACTGAAGTAATACATCCTGCCATCTTTTATTCCTGTCAAAACAATGTAAATCACCGTGCTCTTCGCAGCTGGGCTTGCAACTCGAGGACCTGCTGCTGCTGCTGTGGCGGTAGTTGCTGGATCTGTTCCGGTGTGAGATTGGCGAGTTGTTGGAGGAGCTGGTTTTGTTGATTGGGATCGAACTGCATGTTCCCCTGATGTTGTCCTCCAGGCATACCATGCATGGGCTGCTGTGGTCCAGGAGGCATCGGAGGCCTCATCATGCCAGGCATTCCTCCCATCGGACCCGACATGCCCATCCCTTGCCGCATGGGCGGCATGCCTCCCATGCCTGGTTGTTGCATTCCCTGTACAGGTGGCACAGGCGTGTTCATTGGTTGTGGCTGAGGTGGCGCTTGCGGCGGAGCTGGAGCCGGGGCTTGCATACCTGGAACTGTCGCTTCTTTGGGATTTTGGACCATACCTAACAACAGCTGTGCCTGGAAGAGGGCCTTGGTTAGCTGTGGGTTTTGGATGAGGATTTGACGAGCCTGCTGCGGATTGTGCTGAATGAGTGTCTTCATCTGATTGAGTACATCGTACAGTTGCTGGTGGGACATTCCAGAGAGCATGTGGGTGAGCTGATCCGGTTGGCTGCCCATGGGATTGCCGGCACCTAGCTTCGTCTCGAGCGCCTGTTGGGATGCTGCTGCTTGCTGGAGCCCCACTGGCGCTGCAGCGACGGGTGCTTTCTTCGCGGTCGACGTTCCTTTGCTATCCTCTGCATAATCTACACGCAAATGCCGGCCCGAAAGCTCGTAGCCGTTCAAGTTTCGGATGGCACTGCTCGCGGTTTCTTCATCGTGAAATTCGCAGAAACCATATCCCTTGGCCTTCCCGGTCTCGCGATCGTACACGATCCTAGATTTTCGCACCTGCATGTCAGTCTTCCATTCCATCGATTTGCAGTGTCACGCATCAGTCCATCCTCGATCGCCAGGCGCACCTGAAGCTTTCCACGGGTCCCACTTGTTCGAACAACTTCTTCATCGACTCTTCCGTTTGGTCGTAGGCGATGTTCCCAACGAAGACGGAGCTCGAGGGCGGCCTCGTGCTTTCTTTGGACATCGTATTCTCCCTTCCGCCACCTCTCTGCTCCGGCACGTGCGCGTTTCGACGCGCGTTTGGTCGTCCTTTCGCTCCTTCTCCCTTCGCCTAGGGTTTGGACGAGGATCGGTCCTTCCCTCCCACACCTCCTCTCTCCCTCTGTCCCTCTGTCCCTCAGAGGCTCTCCCTCGATCTGTCCCAGTCTCGTTCGGGTTCGACGTCACCGACACCGTGCGAAGCCGAAGAGACGAGGAGGATGCAGGTGCGGCCAAGGACGTCGCAGAAGACGTGGGAAGGAGAAACGTGGGTGTCCAAACGGTGTGAAGAAAAGGAAAATTTACATGTCGCCCAAGTCGTCGTCGCCCAGGATGAAATCGTCCGAATCGGATCCGTCGTCCAACTCAGGAATGGCACCCTTCTCGCGAAGGTATCCGAAAGCGGTGGCCAGAGCGTCGTCCTTCATCTTGATCGAGAACCTATTCTTGGACGAATCGGCAAATGCGATGGCCCAGCCCCTCATGTCGCGTGCCATGACGACGGTCCCGTCGACGGCCTTGCAGACCGCCTCGAGCCAGTCCTTGCAGTTGACCTTCTCCAGCTGTGCTTCGGGAACGTCGCAGCAGATGGCCAGGGTGTCCTTGCCGGCCGAGAAAATCATCTTCCCGATGGGTGCAGCTCCTCCCCTACGCTCTTCCGCCGTCTCGTCCGGTTCCTCGTTCATCGCGTCCTGTGCGGCCACGAGCAGCTCCAAGCTTCCATCCGCTTCTTCGATGGTGGTGCAGAAGAAGTCCAGGCCGCCCATGTCCCTGGCTCCTTCCAGCTCCACGCCACGCTTCCCTCCAGCCTTGGATGCGGCCTTCAGCTGCTTCTCGAACGCCTTGCTTGCCATGATGCCTCCTTTCTTCGCTCGGAAGCTGCGACGAACGTGCAGCTGTCGTGCGAGGTGCTGTCGTTCTGCTCCGCCGGCGCCGCCTCGTCACCGGGTGCACCGCCGCCTCGATCCTCGACAGCACACGCTCCCATCGCCGTTTGTCACCCCATCTTCCAGACACGAGCGCGTCCAAGCGACCATGTGCCGAAGCGAGCCTCCCCTCCCAGTGGCTCCACCTCCACGCTCGAACCGGAACAGTTGGGAGGCTTCTCCTTACTGCACCCGGGTTCAGTTCCCGTTCGAAAGGAAAGACCGTCGGGTTCGTTCGTCCGAAAGAGAAGGGGACGTGTTGTTATTTTGCTCAGTTAATTTGACGAGTTTTAATGAGTGAGTCTCACCTTTGAGTGTCCTTCGTGAGGATTTGCCTTGCTCTACCAAGGTTGCTCCCGCGCCCGTTTGGTGTGGGGTGTCCGT